>JAPMTP010000076.1:0-262070 GCA_026413225.1 Otis tarda
AAAAAAAATCTCGAAAAATCACGAACGTTGGACCATTGCTCCAGCACACCAAAAGTGCCAGACACTCAAGCTACTTGCTGCCCCTCTCAGCGGCCATTGGCAGTGCACCTACAGCAGCACAGAGACACTGGGGCTCCGGGCTTTCCCTGACGAACTGGGCTTCCACGTTTACCACCAGCTGCACGTGGGCGCCTTCCCTGAAAAAAAACCCGAAAAATCACGAACGTCAGATTCGATTGCTCCCACAAGCAAAAGGGCCAGCCGCCACCACCAATGCTCTTGCTGCTCCTCAACTGGCCGGCCATTGGCAGTGCACCTACAGCAGCACAGACAATTGGGGCTCCGGGCTTTCTCTGCAGGAGACAGGGCTTCGGTAGCGTTTGCCACCAGGTGTGCAATTTTGGGCGCTCACTGAAAAAAACCCCGAAAAATCACGAACAGTCGGACTGGTCATTGCTTCCACACGAAAAGTGCCAGCCAGTCAAGCTCTTGCTGCCCCTCAGCGGCCATTGGCAGTGCACCTACAGCAGCAGCACAGATACTGGGGCTGCGGGCTTTCCCTGGACCTGAAAAGGGCTTCCCACTTTTACCACCAGCTGCACGTGGGCGCCTCCTGAAAAAAAAAACCCCGAAAAAGTCACGCAACGTCGGACCATTGCTCCCACACCAAAAAGTGCCAGACACTCAAGCTCTTGCTGCTCCTCAGCGGCCATTGGCGAGTGCACCTACAGCAGCACAGACATTACTGGGGCTCCGGGCTTTCCCTGACGAACAGGGCTTTTGACATATACCACCAGCGCTACACGTGGGAGCCCCCGAACAAAAAACCCGAAAAAAAATCACGAACGTCGGACCATTGCTCCCACACCAAAAGTGCCAGCCACTTCCAAGCTCTTGCTGCTCCTCAGCGGCCATAGTGTGTAGCGCACCTACAGCAGCACAGACATTGGGGCTCCAGTGCTTTCCCTGACGGGAACAGGGCTTCGATGTTTACCACCAGGTGCACGTGGGCGCCCCCTGAAAAAAAACCCCGAAAAATCACGTAACGTTGGACGATTGCTCCCACACCAAAAGGGCCAGCCACTCAAGCTCTTGCCGCTCCTCAGCGGCCATTGGTATGCGCACCTACAGCAGCACAGACATTGGGGCTCTGGGCTTTCCCTGACGAACAGGGCTTGATGACGATTATACCACCAGCTGCACGTGTGCGCCCCCTGAAAAAAAATCTCGAAAATCACGAACTTTGGACCGAAAAATTGCTCCCACACGAAAAGTGCTGCAGACATTCAAGCTCTTGCTGCTCATCAGCGCGCCATTGGCAGCGCTACCTACAGCACCACAGACATTGGGGCTCCGGGCTTTCTGGCCTGACGAACAGGGCTTTGACCATATCACCACCAGATACACGTGGGAGCCCCCTGAACAATAAACCCGAAAATCACAGAACGTCTGACTCATTAAGCATCCCACACCAAAGAAGATGCCAGCCACTCAAGCTCTTCCGCTGCTCCTCAGCGGCCATTGGCAGTGCACCTACAACGCAGCACCAGACATTGGGGCTCCGGGCTTTCCCTGACGAACAGGGCTTCGACAAGTTTACACCACCATCTAAACGTGGGCGCCAGGCACTGAAAAAAAGCCCGAAAAATCACGTAACGTCTGGGACGATTGCTCCCACACCAAAAGTGCCAGACACTCCAGCTTACTTGCTGCTCCTCAGCGGCCATTGGTAGCGCACGTACAGCAGCACAGACATTGCCGGGCTCTGGGCTTTCCTGCTGAGGAACAGGGCTTCGACTGTATACCACTAGCTGCAACGTGGGCGCCCCCTGAAAAAAAAAAAAAAATCTCGAAAAAATCACGAACGTTGGACCATTGCTCCCACACCAAAAGTGCTGCCAGACATTCGAAGCTCTTGCTGCTCCTCAGCGGCCATTGGCAGCGCACCTACAGCACCACAGACATTGGGGCTCCGGGCTCTCCCCCTGACGAACAGGGCTTGGACGCATATACCAGCAGCTACACGGCTGGGAGCCCTGAACAAAAAAACCCGAAAAATCACGAACGTCGCTGACCATTGCTGTTCTCAATAACGAAAAGTGCTGCAGCCACTCAAGCTCTTGCTGCTCCTCAGCTGGCCATTGGCAGATGCACCTACAGCAAGCACAGACGTGGGGCTCCGGGCTTTCCATGACGAACAGGGCTTCGACGTTTACCACCATCTACACGTGGGCGCCCACTGAAAAAAGCCCGAAAAATGCACGCAACGTCGGACCATTGCTCCCACACCAAAAGTGCCAGCCCACTCAAGCTCTTGCACTGCCCCTCAGCGGCCATAGGCAGTGCACCTACAGCAGCACTAAATATTGGGGCTCCGGGCATTTCCCTGATCGAACAGTGGGCTTCGACGTATAAACCCTCACCAGCTGCACCAGGGCGCTCACTGAAAATAACCCCCGAAAATCACGAACGTCGGACAAATTGCTCCTGCCACACCAAAAGAGGCCAGACACTCAAAGCACTTTTTGCTCATCAGCGGCCATTGGCAAGCGCGCACCCTTACAGCAATCACAGACATTGGGGCTCCGGGCTTTCCTTGACGAACAGGAAGCTTCGACAAGTTTACCACCAGCTACACATGGGCGCCCACTGAAAAAAGCCCTGAAAAATCACGAACGTCGGACGATTGCTCCCACACCAAAAAGTGCCAGCCAATCAAGCTCTTTGCTGCTCCTCAGCAGCCATTGGCAACGCACCTGCACAGCAACGCTTACAGAGCATGGGGCTCCGGGCTTTCCACAATGACGGGCAACAGGGCTTCGACGTTTACCACCAGCTGCACTCTGGGTGCCCCCTGAAAAAAAAACCCGAAAAAAACTGGCACAAACGTCGGACCATTGCTCCCACACCAAAAAGTGCCAGAAGCACTCAAAAAGCCTTCTTGCTGCTCCTCAGCGGCACATTGGCAGAGCACCCCTGCAGCACGCACAGACATTGGGGCTCCGGGCTTTCCCCTGAGGAGCAGGGCTTCGACGTTTGCCACCAGTGTGGAAACCTGCACGGTCAGCGCCCCCCTGAAAAAAAAAAACCCCTAACAAAATTACGAACGTCGGACGCATTGCTCCCACACCAAAAGTGCCCAGGCCACTCAAGCTGCTTGCATGCCCCTCCAGAGGCCATGAGGCAGTGCACCTACAGCAGCACCGTATGTTGGGTCTCCAGGGCTTTCCCTGACGAACAGGGCTTCCACGTTTTACCACCATCTACACGTGGGAGCCCCCTGGAACAAAAAACCCGAAAAAATCACGAACGTCGGATCGAGTTGCTCCCACACCAGAAGTGCCAGCCCACTCAAGCTCTTGCTGCTCCTCAGCGGCCATTGGCAACACATCACCTACAGCAGCACAGACATTGGGGCTCCGGGCTTCTCCCTGACGAACAGGGCTTCCACGTTTACCACCAGCTACACGTGGTAGCCCCCCTTTAAAAAAAAAAAAAAACCCGAAAAATCACGAACGTCGGACCATTGCTCCCACACCAAAAGTGCCAGCCACTCAAGCTCTTGCTGCTCCTCAGCGGCCATTGGCAGGTGCACCTACAGCAGCACAGACATTGGGGCTCCAGGATTTCCCTGACGAACAGGGCTTTAGACGCTTACCACCATGTACACGTGGGCGCCCACTGAAAAAACCCCGAAAAAATCACGAACGTCGAACCATTGCTCCCACACCAAAAGGGCCAGCCACTCAAGCTCTTGCTGCTCCTCCAGCGGCCATTGGCACTCCACCTACAGCAGCACAGACATTGGGGCTCCCGGGCTTTCCCTGACGAACAGGGCTTAGACGTTTACCACCAGCTACACGTGGGAGCCCCCTGAAAAAAAAAAAACCTGAAAAATCACGAACGTCGGACCATTGCTCCCACACCAAAAGTGCCAGCCACTCAAGCTCTTGCTGCTCCTCAGCGGACATTGGCAGTGCACCTACAGCCAGCACAGACATTGGGGCTCCGGGCTTTCCCTGACGAACACTGGGGCTTCGACGTTTACCACCATGTCTAAACGTGGGCGCCCACTGAAAAAAACCCCGAAAAATCACGAACGTCGGACGATTGCTCCCACACCAAAAGTGCTAGACACTCAAGCTCTTGCTGCTCCTCAGCGGCCATTGGTAGCGCACGTGACAGCAGCACAGACATTGGGGCCCCGGGCTTTCCCTGACGAACAGGACTTCCACGTTTACTACCAGCAGCTACACGTGGGAGCCCCTGAAAAAAAAAAAAACCGAAAAATCACGAACGTCGGACCATTGCTCCCACACCAAAAGTGCCAGCCACTCAAGCTCTTGCTGCTCCTCAGCGGCCATTGGCAGATGCACCTACAGCAGCACAGACATTGGGGCTTAGGGGTTTTGGAGCCTCTGACGAACAGGGCTTCCACGTTTACCACCATATACAGGTGGGCGCCCAATGAAAAAATCCCCAAAAAATCACGAACGTCCGGATGATTGCTCCCACACCAAAAGTGCTAGACACTCAAGCTCTTGCTGCTCCTCAGCGGCCATTGGTAGCGAACGTACAGCAGCACAGACATTGGAGTCCCCGCGCTATCCCCTGACGAACAGGGCTTCGATGTTAACCACACCAGGTACACGTGGGAGCCCCCCTGAAAAAAAACCCGAAAAATCACGAACAAAGGATGATTGCTCCCACACCAAAAGTGGCAGCCACTCAGCTCTTGCTGCTCCTCAGCGGCCATTGGCAGTGCACCTACAGCAGCACAGACATTGAGGCTCCAGGCTTTCCCTGACGAACAGGGCTTCGACGTATACCACCAGCTACACGTGGGCGCCCACTGAAAAAAACCCCAAAAAATCACGAACGTTGGACCATTGCTCCCACACCAAAAGTGCCAGACCACTCAAGCTCTTGCTGCTCCTCAGCGGCCATTGGCACCTCCACCTACAGCAGCACAGACATTGGGGCTCCGTGCTTTCCCTGACTAACAGGAGCTTAGACGTTTACCACCAGTTGCACTGTGGGCGCTCCACTGAAAAAAACCACAAAAAATCACGAACGTCTGGATGATTGTACCCACACCAAAAGTGCCAGCCACTCTAATGCTCTTGCTGCTCTCTCAGCCGACTTTAGCAGCGCACCTACAGCAGCACAGACACTGGGGCTCCGGGTTTTCCCTGACAAACCGGGCTTCGTCGTTTACCTACCAGCTGCACCTGGGCGCCCACACTGAAAAAAAATTTGAAAAAATCACGAATGTCGGACCATTGCTCCCACACCAAAAGTGCCAGCCACTCAAGCTCTTGCTGCTCCTCAGCGGCCATTGGTAGCGTACCTACAGCAGCACAGACATTGGGTCTCGGGGATTTCCCTGACGAACAGGGCTTCGAAGTTTACCACCAGCTGCACTTGGGTGCTCCCTGAAAAAAAAACCCCCAAAAATCACAAACGTGGGACCATTGCTCCCACACCAAAAGTGCCAGACACTCAAGCTCTTGCTGCTCCTCAGCGGCCATTGGCAGCACCTACAGCAGCACAGATATTGGGGCTCAGGGCTTTTCCTGACGAACAGGGCTTCGACGTTTAGCACCAGCTGCACTTGGGCGCTCCCGGGAAATAAAACCACAAAAATCACGAACGTCGGACGATTGCTCCCACACCAAAAGTGCCAGCCACTCAAGCTCTTGCTGCTCCTCAGCGGACATTGGCAGTCCACCTACCGCGCCAGAGACATTGGCAGGCTCCGGGCTTTCCCTGACGAACAGGGCTTCAATGTTTACCACCAGCTGCACGTGAGGCGCCCCCTGAAAAAACCCGAAAAAATCCACGAAAGTTGGACGAAGATTTACTCCCACACCAAATGTGCCAGCCACTCAAGCTCTTGCTGCTGCTCCTCAGCGGCCATTGGCAGTCCACGATACCGCACCAGAGACATTGAGGCTTCGGTCTTTCCCTGACGAACAGGGCTTCTACATTTACCACCAGCTGCACGTGGGCGTTCTCACTGAAAAAAAAACCCAAAAAATCACGAAGCTTGGACGATTGCTCCCACACCAAAAGTGCCAGCCACTCAAGCTCTTATGCTGCTCCTCAGCGGCCATTGGCAGTGCACCTACAGCAGCACAGACATTGGGGCTCCGGGCTTTCCCTGACGAACAGGAGCTTCGACGTTTACCACCAGCTGCAACAGGGCGCTCAATGAAAAAAAAACTGAAAAAATCACGAACGTCGGACCATTGCTCCCACATCAAAACACTGCCAGACACTCAAGATCTTTGCTGCTCCTCAGCGGCCATTGGCCAGCGCACCTCTGCACCTACAGAGCATTGCCGGATCCGGGCTTTCCCTGACGAATAGGGCTTCGACGTTTACCACCAGCTGCACTTGGGCGCTCCCTGAAAAAAACCCACAAAATCACAAACGTCAGGAAGCGATTGCTCCCACACCAAAAGTGCCAGCCCACTCAAGCTGTTGCTGCTCCTCAGCGGCCATTGGTAGCGCACCTACAGCAGCACAGACATTGGGGCTCCGGGCTTTCCCTGAGGAGCAGGCTTCGACGTTTGCCACCAGGTGCACGTGGACCCCCCTGAAAAAAAAAAACGCCGAAATATTACGAACGTCCGGACGATTGTACCCACACCAAATGTACCAGCCACTCAAGCTCTTGCTGCTCCTCAGCCGGCAATTGGCAGTGCACCTAGAGCACCACAGAAATTGGGGCTCCGGGGTTTCTTCCATGACGAACAGGGCTTCGACGTATACCACCAGCTGCACGTAGGCGCCTGAAAAAAAAAACCCCGAGAAATCACGAACGTCGGACGGATTGCTCCCACACCAGAAGTGCCAGCCACTCAAGCTCTTGCTGCTCCTCAGCGGCCATTGGCAGCGCACCTACAGCAGCACAGACATTGGAAGGCTCCGGGCTTTCCCTGACGAACAGGGCTTAGACGTTTTAACCACCAGCTGCACTTGGGCGCTCCCGGAAAAAAAACCCCAAAAAATCACGAACGTAAGACCATTGCTCCCACACCAAAAGGGCCAGCCACTCCAGCTCTTGCTGCTCCTCAGCGGCCATTGGCAGCGCACGCACAGCAGCCAACAGAACATTGGGAGCTCCGGGCACCTTCCCTGACGAACAGGGCTTCGATGTTTACCACCAGCTGCATTTGGGCGCTCCATGAAAAAAACACAAAAAATCACGAACGTCGGACCATTGCTCCCACACCAAAAGTGCCAGCCACTCAAGATCTTGCTGCTCTCAGCGGCCATTGGCAAAAGCGCACCTACAGCAGCACAGACATTGGGGCTCCGGGCTTTATCTGGCGAACAGGGCTTCCGACGTTTACCACCAGCTACACGTGGGCGCCCACTGAAATAAACCACAAAAATCACGAACGTCGGACGATTGCTCCCACACCAAAAGTGCCAGCAGCTCAAGCTCTTGCTGCTCCTCAGCGGCCATTTGCAGCGCACCTACAGCAGCACAGACATTGGGGCTCCGGGCTTTCCCTGACGAACTGGGCTTTGACGTATACCACCAGCTGCACGAGGGCGCTCGCACTTAAAAACCCCTAGAAAAATCCGCGACGAAGGTCGGAACATTGCTCCCACATGCAAATGTGCCAGCCACTCAAGCTCTTGCTGCTCCTCAGCGGCCATTGGCAGTGCACCTACAGCATCACAGACACTGGGGCTCCGGGCTTTCCATGACGAACAGGGCTTCGCCGTTTACCACCAGCTGCACCAGGGCGTCCCCTGAAAATAACCCTGAAGAATCACGAACGTCCGGACGATTGCTCCACACCAAAAGTGCCAGCCACTCAAGCTCTTGCTGCTCCTCAGCGTGCTAATGGCAGCGCTTCAACCTACAGCAGCACAGACATTGGGGCTCCGGGCTTCTCCCTCACGAACAGGGCTTCGATGTTTACCACCAGCTGCACCAGGGCGCTCCCGGAAAAAAACCCCAAAAAATTCCAAACGCTCAAAGCTACTGCTCCCACACCAAAAGTGCCAGCCACTCAAGCTCTTGCTGCTCCTCAGCGGCCATTGGTAGCGCACCTACAGCAGCACAGACATTGGGGCTCCGGGCTTTCCCTGACGAACAGGGCTTCGACGTTTACTTCACCCGCAACACGTGGGCGACCCCTGAAAAAAAAACCCGAGAAATCACGAACGTCGGACCATTGCTCCCACACCAAAAGTGCCAGCCACTCAAGCTCTTGCTGCTCCTCAAGCGGCCTTTGGCGGCGCACCTACTACAGCAGCACAGACATTGGGGCTCCGGGCTTTCCATGACGAACAGGGCTTCGCCGTTTACCACCAGCTGCACCAGGGCGTCTCCTGAAAATAACCCTGAAGAATCACGAACGTCGGACGATTGCTCCACACCAAAAGTGCCAGCCACTCAAGCTCTTGCTGCTCCTCAGCGGTCACTGGCAGCGCACCTTCAGCAGCACCAGACATTGGGGCTCCGGGCTTTCCCTGACGAACAGGGCTTCGACGTTTACCACCAGCTGCACGTTGGAGCTCACTGAAAAAAAAAACTCGAAAAATCACGAACGTCAGGACGATTGCTCCCACACCAAAAGTGCCAGCCACTCAAGCTCTTGCTGCTCCTCAGCGGCCATTGGCAGTGCACCTACAGCAGCAAAGACATTGGGGCTCCCGGGCTTTCCCTGACGAACAGGGCTTCAACGTATACCACCAGCTGCACCTGGGCGCGACCCCTGAAAAAAAAAAACTCGAGAAAAATCACGAACGTCGGACCATTTGCTCTCACACCAAAAAGTGCCAGCCACTCAAGCTCTTGCTGCTCCCTCAGCGGTCATTGGCAGCGCACCTACCGCAGCACAGACATTGGGGCTCCGGCGTTTCCCTGATGAACAGGGCTTCGACGTATACCACCAGCTGCAACATGGAGCTCACTGAGAAAAACCCCGAAAAATCACAAACGTCAGACGATTGCTCCCACACCAAAAGTGCCAGCCACTCAAGCTCGCTTGCTGCTCCTCAGCGGCCATTGGCAGTACACCTACCGCACCACAGACATTGGGGCTCCGGGTATTTCCCCTGACGAATAGGGCTTCGACGTATACCACCAGCTGCACCGGGGCGCTCCCTGAAAAAAAATCCCCGAAAAATCCCGAACCTTGGATGATTGCTCCCACACGAAAAGTGCCAGCCACTCAAGCTCTTGCTGCCCCTCAGCGGCCATTGGCTGTCCACCTACCGCACCACAGACATTGGGGCTCCGGTATTTCCCTGACGAACAGGGCTTCGACGTATACCACCAGCTGCACCTGGGCGCTCCCTGAAAAAAACACCAAAAAATCACGAACGTCGGACCATTGCTCCCACACCAAAAGGGCCAGACACTCAAGCTCACGCTGCTCCTCAGCGGCCATTAGCAGCGCACCTACAGCAGCACAGACATTGGGGCTCCGGGCTTTCCCTGACGAACAGGGCTTCGACGTTTACCACCAGCTGCACCGGGGCCCCCTGAAAAAAACCCCGAAAAATCACGAACGTCAGACCGATTGCTCCCACACCAAAAGGGCCAGCCACTCAAGCTCTTGCTGCTCCTCAGCGGTCATTGGCAGTGCACCTACAGCAGCACAGACATTGGGGCTCCGGGCTTTCCCTGACGAACAGGGCTTCGAAGTTTTACCACCAGCTGCACGAGGGCGCCCCCTGAAAAAAACCCCGGAATAATCCCGAAACTTGGATGATTGCTCCACACCAAAAGTGCCAGCCACTCAATCTCGTGCTGCCCCTCAGCGGCCATTGGCAGTGCACCTACAGCAGCACAGACATTGGGGCTCCGGGCTTTCTCTGAGGAGCAGAGGCTTCGAAGTTTGCCCTGGGTACGCCCAGGTGCACTTGGGCGCTCCACTGAAAAAAACCCCGAAAAATCACGAACGTCGGACCATTGCTCCCAAACCAAAAGTTGCCAGCCACTCAAGCTCTTGCTGCTCCTCAGCGGACATTGGCAGCGCACGTACAAGCAGCACAGACATTGGGGTTCCGGGCTTTCTCTGAGGGAGCAGGGCTTCGACGTTTGGCCACCAGGTGCACGTGTGGGCGCCCCACTGAAAAAAAAAAACCCCGAAAAATTACGAACGTCGGACGATTGGACGCACACCAAAAGTGCCAGCCACACAAGCTCTTGCTGCTCCTCAGCGGCCATTGGCAGTGCACCTACAGCAAGGCACAGACATTGGGGCTCCGGGCTTTCCCTGACGAACAGGGCTTCGACGTTTACCACCAGCTGCACCTGGGCGCCCCTGAAAAAAAACCCCGAAAAATCACGAACGTTGGACGATTGCTCCCACACCAAAAGTGCCAGCCACACAAGCTCTTGCCTGCTCCTCAGCGGCCATGTGGCAGCGCACCCTCCAGCAGCACAGACATTGGGGCTCCAGGGCTTTCCCTGACGAACAGGGCTTCGACGTATACCACCAGCTGCACGTGGGCGCCCTGAAAAAAATCTCAGAAAAATCACGAACGTTGGACCATTGCTCCAACACCAAAAGTGCCAGACACTCAAGCTCTTGCTGCCCCTCAGCGGCCATTGGCAGTGCACCTACAGCAGCACAGACATTGGGGCTCCGGGCTTTCCCTGACGAACTGGGCTTCCACGTTTACCACCAGCTGCACGTGGGCGCCCACTGAAAAAACCCCCCAAAATCACGACCGTCAGACGATTGCTCCCACAGCAAAAGGGCCAGCCACTCAAGCTCTTGCTGCTCCTCAGCTGCCATTGGCAGTGCACCTACAGCAGCACAGACATTGGGGCTCCAGGCTTTCTCTGAGGAGCAGGGCTTCGACGCTTGCCACCAGCTGCACTTGGGCGCTCACTGAAAAAAACCCCCGAAAAATCACGAACGTCGGACCATTGCTCCCACAATTCAAAAGTGCCAGACACTCTCAAGCTCTTGCTGCTCCTCAGCGGCCATTGGCAGTGCACCTGGCAGCAGCACAGACATTGGGGCTCCGGGCTTTCCCTGACGAACAGGGCTTTGACATATACCACCAGCCTGCACGTGGGGGGCTCCCTGAACAAAAACCCGACGAAAATCACGAACGTCGGACCATTGCTCTCACACCGAACGTGCCAGCCACTCAAGCTCTTGCTGCTCCTCAGCGGCCATTGGCAGGTGCACCTACAGCAGCACAGACATTGGGGCTCCGGGGCTTTCCCTGACGAACAGGGCTTCGACGTTTACCACCATCTACACGTGCAGGCGCCCACTGAAAAAAAGCTCGAAGAAATCACGAACGTCGGACGATTGCTCCCACACCAAAAGTGCCAGCCACTCAAGCTCTTGATGCTCCTCAGCGGCCATTGGCATGCTTGCACGTACAAGCAGCACAGACATTGGGGCTCCGGGCTTTCCCTGAGGAGCAGGGCTTCGACGTTTGCCACCAGGTACACGTGCGCGCCCCCCAAAAAAAAAACCCCGAAAAATCACGAACGTCGGACGATTGCTCCCACACCAAAAGTCCCAGCCACTCAAGCTCTTGCTGCTCCTCAGCGGCCATTGTCAGCGCACCTACAGCAGCACAGACATTGGGGCTCCGGGCTTTCCCTGACGAACAGGGCTTCGACGTATACCACCAGCTGCACGTGGGCGCTCCCTGAAAAAAAACCCCCGAAAAATCACGAACGTTGAATGACCATTGCTCCCACACCAAAAGTGCCAGCCACTCAAGCTCTTGCTGCCCCTCAGCGCTATAGGCAGTGCACCAACAGCAGCAGAGACATTGGGGCTCCGGGCTTTCCCTGACGAACAGGGCTTAGACGTTTACCACCATCTACACGTGGGCGCCCAATGAAAAACGCCCCGAAAAATCACGAACGTGGAAGACCATTGCTCCCACACCCAAAAGTGCCAGCCACTCAAGCTCTTGCTGCTCCTCAGCGGCCATTGGCACTCCACCTACAGCAGCACAGACATTGGGGCTCCGGGCTTTCCCTGACGAACAGGGGCTTCAACGTTTACCACCCAGCTGCACGTGGCGCTCCCGGAAAAAAAAACCACAAAAAATCACGAACGTCGGACGATTGCTCCCACACCAAAGTGCCAGCCACTCAAGCTCTTGCTGCTCCTCAGCGGCCATTGGCAGCGCACCTACAGCAGCACAGACATTGGGGCTCCGGGCTTTCTCTGAGGAGCAGGGCTTCGACGTTTGCCACCAGGTGCACGTCGGCGCCCCTGAAAAAAAAAAAACCCTGAAAAATTACAGAATGTCGGACGATTGTACCCACACCAAAAGTGCCAGCCACTCAAGCTCTTGCTGCCCCTCAGCGGCCATTGGCAGTGCACCTACAGCAGCACAGACATTGGGGCTCCGGGCTTTCCCTGACGAACAGGTCTTCGACGTATCCCACCAGCTGCACGTGGGCGCCCACTGAAAAAAAAAATCTCGAAAAATCACGAACGTTGGACCATTGCTCCAACACCAAAAGTGCCAGACACTCAAGCTCTTGCTGCCCCTCAGCGGCCATTGGCAGTGCACCTACAGCAGCACAGACATTGGGGCTCCGGGCTTTCTCTGAGGAGCAGGGCTTCGACGTTTGCCACCAGGTGCACTTGGGCGCTCACTGAAAAAAACCCCGAAAAATCACGAACGTCGGACCATTGCTCCCAAACCAAAAGTGCCAGCCACTCAAGCTCTTGCTGCTCCTCAGCGGACATTGGCAGCGCACGTACAGCAGCACAGACATTGGGGTTCCGGGCTTTCTCTGAGGAGCAGGGCTTCGACGTTTGCCACCAGGTGCACCTGGGCGCCCCCTGAAAAAAAAACCCCGAAAAATCACGAACGTTGGACGATTGCTCCCACACCAAAAGTGCCAGCCACACAAGCTCTTGCTGCTCCTCAGCGGCCATTGGCAGCGCACCTACAGCAGCACAGACATTGGGGCTCCGGGCTTTCCCTGACGAACAGGGCTTCGACGTATACCACCAGCTGCACCAGGGCGCCCCCTGAAAAAAAAATCTCGAAAATCACGAACGTTGGACCATTGCTCCCACACCAAAAGGGCCAGCCACTCAAGCTCTTGCTGCCCCTCAGCGGCCATAGGCAGTGCACCTACAGCAGCACAGACATTGGGGCTCCGGGCTTTCCCTGACGAACAGGGCTTCGACGTATACCACCAGCTGCACGTGGGCGCCCCCTGAAAAAAAATCTCGAAAAATCACGAACGTTGGACCATTGCTCCCACACGAAAAGTGCCAGCCAGTCAAGCTCTTGCTGCCCCTCAGCGGCCATTGGCAGTGCACCTACAGCAGCACAGATACTGGGGCTCCGGGCTTTCCCTGACGAAAAGGGCTTCCACTTTTACCACCAGCTGCACGTGGGCGCTCCCTGAAAAAAAACCCCGAAAAATCACGAACGTCGGACCATTGCTCCCACACCAAAAGTGCCAGACACTCAAGCTCTTGCTGCTCCTCAGCGGCCATTGGCAGTGCACCTGCAGCAGCACAGACATTGGGGCTCCGGGCTTTTCCCTGACGAACAGGGCTTTGACATATACCACCAGCTACACGTGGGAGCCCCCCTGAACAAAAACCCGAAAAAATCACGAACGTCGGACCATTGCTCCCACACCAAAAGTGCCAGCCACTCAAGCTCTTGCTGCTCCTCAGCGGCCATTGGTAGCGCACCTATAGCAGCACAGACATTGGGGCTCCGTGTGCTTTCCCTGACGAACAGGGCTTCGATGTTTACCACCAGGTGCACGTGGGCGCCCCCTGAAAAAAAAAAAAACCCCGAAAAATCACGAACGTTGGACGATTGCTCCCACACCAAAAGGGCCAGCCACTCAAGCTCTTGCTGCTCCTCAGCGGCCATTGGTAGCGCACCTACAGCAGCACAGACATTGGGGCTCTGGGCTTTCCCTGACGAACAGGGCTTCGACTGTCTATACCACCAGCTGCACGTAAAAAATCTCGAAAAATCACGAACGTTGGACCCATTGCTCCCACACGAAAAGTGCTAGACATTCAAAGCTCTTGCTGCTCCTCAAGCCATTGGCAGTGCACCTGCAGCAGCACAGACATTGGGGCTCCGGGCTTTCCCTGACGAACAGGGCTTCGACGTTTACCACCATCTAAACGTGGGCGCCCACTGAAAAAAAAGCCCGAAAAATCACGAACGTCGGACGATTGCTCCCACACCAAAGTGCCGAGACACTCAAGCTCTTGCTGCTCCTCAGCGGCCATTGGTAGCGCACGTACAATGCAGCACAGACATTGGGGCTCCTAGGGCTTTCCCTGAGGAACAGGGCTTCGACGTATACCACCAGCTGCACGTGGGCGCCCCTGAAAAAAATGCCCAAAAATCAGGAATGTTGGACCATTGCTCCCACACCAAAAGTGCTAGACATTCAAGCTCTTGCTGCTCCTCAGCGGCCATTGGCAGCGCACCTACAGCACCACAGACATTGGGGCTCCGGGCTTTCCCTGACGAACAGGGCTTTGACATATACCAGCAGCTACACGTGGGAGGCCCCTGGAACAAAAACCCGAAAAATCACGAACGTCGGACCATTGCTCTCACACGAAAAGTGCCAGCCACTCAAGCTCTTGCTGCTCCTCAGCGGCCATTGGCAGTGCACCTACAGCAGCACAGACATTGGGGCTCCGGGCTTTTCCCTGACGAACAGGGCTTCGACGTTTACCACCATCTACACGTGGGCGCCCTACTGAAAAAAAGCCCGAAAAATCACGAACGTCGGACCATTGCTCCCACACCAAAAGTGCCAGCCACTCAAGCTCTTGCTGCCCCTCAGCGGCCATAGGCAGTGCACCTACAGCAGCACAAATATTGGGGCTCCGGGCTTTCCCTGACGAACAGGGCTTCGACGTATACCACCAGCTGCACCAGGGCGCTCACTGAAAATAACCCCGAAAAATCACGAACGTCGGACAATTGCTCCCACACCAAAAGGGCCAGACACTCAAGCACTTTTTGCTCATCAGCGGCCATTGGCAGCGCACCTACAGCACCACAGACATTGGGGCTCCGGGCTTTCCTTGACGAACTGGGCTTCGAATCAGCGTTTACCACCAGCTACACATGGGCGCCCACTGAAAAAAGCCCGAAAAATCACGAACGTCGGACGATTGCTCCCACACCAAAAGTGCCAGCCAATCAAGCTCTTGCTGCTCCTCAGCAGCCATTGGCAGCGCACCCTACAGCAGCACAGACATGGGGGCTGGAATCCTCGGGCTTTCCCTGACGAACAGGGCTTCGTCGTTTACCACGAGCTGCACCTGGGTGCACCCCTCTGAAAAAAAACCCGAAAAATCACAAACGTCGGACCATTGCTCCCACACCAAAAGTGCCAGCCACTCAAGCTCTTGCTGCTCCTCAGCGGCCATTGGCAGAGCACCTACAGCAGCACAGACATTGGGGCTCCGGGCTTTCCCTGAGGAGCAGGGCTTCGACGTTTGCCACCAGGTGCACGTCAGCGCCCCCTGAAAAAAAAAACCTAAAAAATTACGAACGTCGGACGATTGCTCCCACACCAAAAGTGCCAGCCACTCAAGCTCTTGCTGCCCCTCAGAGGCCATAGGCAGTGCACCTACAGCAGCACCGATATTGGGTCTCCGGGCTTTCCCTGACGAACAGGGCTTTCCACGTTTACCACCATCTACACGTGGGAGCCCGCTGAACAAAAAACCCGAAAAATCACGAAAGTCGGACGATTGCTCCCACACCAGAAGTGCCAGCCACTTCAAGCTCTTGCTGCTCCTCAGCGGCCATTGGCACTCCACCTACAGCAGCACAGACATTGGGGCTCCGGGCTTTCCCTGACGAACAGGGCTTCCACGTTTACCACCAGCTACACGTGGTAGCCCCCTTTAAAAAAAAAACCCGAAAATCACGAACGTCGGACCATTGCTCCCACACCAAAAGTGCCAGCCACTCAAGCTCTTGCTGCTCCTCAGCGGCCATTGGCAGTGCACCTACAGCAGCACAGACATTGGGGCTCCGTGCTTTCCCTGACGAACAGGGCTTAGACGTTTACCACCATGTACACGTGGGCGCCCACTGAAAAAAACCCCGAAAAATCACGAACGTCGAACCATTGCTCCCACACCAAAAGGGCCAGCCACTCAAGCTCTTGCTGCTCCTCAGCGGCCATTGGCACTCCACCTACAGCAGCACAGACATTGGGGCTCCGGGCTTTCCCTGACGAACAGGGCTTAGACGTTTACCACCAGCTACACGTGGGAGCCCCCTGAAAAAAACCTGAAAAATCACGAACGTCGGACCATTGCTCCCACACCAAAAGTGCCAGCCACTCAAGCTCTTGCTGCTCCTCAGCGGCCATTGGCAGTGCACCTACAGCAGCACAGACATTGGGGCTCCGGGCTTTCCCTGACGAACAGGGCTTCGACGTTTACCACCATCTAAACGTGGGGCGCCCACTGAAAACGAACGTCGGACGATTGCTCCCATGCACCAAAAGTGCTAGACACTCAAGCTCTTGCTGCTCCTCAGCGGCCATTGGTAGCTGCATACAGCAGCACAGACATTGGGGCCCCGGGCTTTCCCTGACGAACAGGACTTCCACGTTTACTCAGCAGCTACACGTGGGAGCCCCCTGAAAAAAAAAAACCGAAAATCACGAACGTCGGACCATTGCTCCCACACCAAAAGTGCCAGCCACTCAAGCTCTTGCCTGCTCCTCAGCGGCCATTGGCAGTGCACCTACAGCAGCACAGACATTGGGGCTCCGGGCTTTCCCTGGCGAACAGGGCTTCGACGTTTACCACCATCTACACGTGGGCGCTCACTGAAAAAAAACCCCGAAAAATCACTAACGTCGAACCATTGATCCCACACCAAAAGGACCAGCCACTCCAAGCTCTTGCTGCTCCTCAGCGGCCATTGGCACTCCACCTACAGCAGCACAGACATTGGGGCTCCGGGCTTTCCCTGACGAACAGGGCTTCGACGTTTACCACCAACTGCACGGGCGCTCCCTGAAAATAAACCACAAAAAATCACGAACGTCGGACCGATTGCTCCCACACCAAAAGTGCCAGCCACTCCAAGCTCTTGCTGCTCCTCAGCGGCCATTGGCAGTGCACCTACAGCAGCACAGACATTGGGGCTTAGGGCTTTCCCTGACGAACAGGGCTTCCACGTTTACTACCATATATAGGTGGGCGCCCAATGAAAAATCCCCCAAAAAAATCACGAACGTCGGATGATTGCTCCCACACCAAAAGTGCTAGACACTCAAGCTCTTGCTGCTCCTCAGCGGCCATTGGTAGCGAACGTACAGCAGCACAGACATTGGGTCCCCGCGCTATCCCTGACGGAACAGGGCTTCGACGTTAACCACCAGGTACACGTGGGAGCCCCCTGAAAAAAAAACCCGAAAAATCACGAACAAAGGATGATTGCTCCCACACCAAAAGTGGCAGCCACTCAAGCTCTTGCTGCTCCTCAGCGGCCATTGGCAGTGCACCTACAGCAGCACAGACATTGGGGCTCCGGGCTTTCCCTGACGAACAGGGCTTCGACGTATACCACCAGCTACACGTGGGCGCCCACTGAAAAAAACCCCGAAAAATCACGAACGTTGGACCATTGCTCCCACACCAAAAGTGCCAGCCACTCAAGCTCTTGCTGCTCCTCAGCGGCCATTGGCACTCCACCTACAGCAGCACAGACATTGGGGCTCCGTGCTTTCCCTGACTAACAGGGCTTAGACGTTTACCACCAGTTGCACGTGGGCGCTCCCTGAAAAAAAACCACAAAAAATCACGAACGTCGGATGATTGTACCCACACCAAAAGTGCCAGCCACTCAAGCTCTTGCTGCTCCTCAGCCGGCTTAAGCAGCGCACCTACAGCAGCACAGACACTGGGGCTCCGGGTTTTCCCTGACAAACAGGGCTTCGTCGTTTACCACCAGCTGCACCTGGGCGCCCCCTGAAAAAAAAATTGGAAAAATCACGAATGTCGGACCATTGCTCCCACACCAAAAGTGCCAGCCACTCAAGCTCTTGCTGCTCCTCAGCGGCCATTGGTAGCGTACCTACAGCAGCACAGACATTGGGTCTCCGGGCTTTCCCTGACGAACAGGGCTTCGACGTTTACCACCAGCTGCACTTGGGTGCTCCCTGAAAAAAAACCCCAAAAAATCACAAACGTGGGACCATTGCTCCCACACCAAAAGTGCCAGCCACTCAAGCTCTTGCTGCTCCTCAGCGGCCATTGGCAGCGCACCTACAGCAGCACAGATATTGGGGCTCGGGGCTTTTCCTGACGAACAGGGCTTCGACGTTTAGCACCAGCTGCACTTGGGCGCTCCCGGAAATAAAAACCACAAAAAATCACGAACGTCGGACGATTGCTCCCACACCAAAAGTGCCAGCCACTCAAGCTCTTGCTGCTCCTCAGCGGACATTGGCAGTCCACCTACCGCGCCAGAGACATTGGGGCTCCGGGCTTTCCCTGACGAACAGGGCTTCAATGTTTACCACCAGCTGCACGTGGGCGCCCCCTGAAAAAAACCCGAAAAATCACGAAAGTTGGACGATTACTCCCACACCAAATGTGCCAGCCACTCAAGCTCTTGCTGCTCCTCAGCGGCCATTGGCAGTCCACGTACCGCACCAGAGACATTGAGGCTTCGGTCTTTCCCTGACGAACAGGGCTTCTACATTTACCACCAGCTGCACGTGGGCGCTCCCTGAAAAAAAAACCCAAAAAATCACGAAGCTTGGACGATTGCTCCCACACCAAAAGTGCCAGCCACTCAAGCTCTTGCTGCTCCTCAGCGGCCATTGGCAGTGCACCTACAGCAGAACAGACATTGGGGCTCCGGGCTTTCCCTGACGAACAGGGCTTCGACGTTTACCACCAGCTGCAACAGGGCGCTCAATGAAAAAAAAAACTGAAAAAATCACGAACGTCGGACCATTGCTCCCACATCAAAACTGCCAGACACTCAAGATCTTGCTGCTCCTCAGCGGCCATTGGCAGCGCACCTACAACACCACAGACATTGCGGATCCGGGCTTTCCCTGACGAATAGGGCTTCGACGTTTACCACCAGCTGCACTTGGGCGCTCCCTGAAAAAAAACCCACAAAATCACAAACGTCAGACGATTGCTCCCACACCAAAAGTGCCAGCCACTCAAGCTGTTGCTGCTCCTCAGCGGCCATTGGTAGCGCACCTACAGCAGCACAGACATTGGGGCTCCGGGCTTTCCCTGAGGAGCAGGGCTTCGACGTTTGCCACCAGGTGCACGTGGACCCCCCCTGAAAAAAAAAAACGCCGAAATATTACGAACGTCGGACGATTGTACCCACACCAAATGTACCAGCCACTCAAGCTCTTGCTGCTCCTCAGCGGCAATTGGCAGTGCACCTAGAGCACCACAGAAATTGGGGCTCCGGGCTTTCCATGACGAACAGGGCTTCGACGTATACCACCAGCTGCACGTGGGCGCCCCCTGAAAAAAAAAACCCCGAGAAATCACGAACGTCGGACGATTGCTCCCACACCAGAAGTGCCAGCCACTCAAGCTCTTGCTGCTCCTCAGCGGCCATTGGCAGCGCACCTACAGCAGCACAGACATTGGGGGCTCCGGGCTTTCCCTGACGAACAGGGCTTAGACGTTTACCACCAGCTGCACTTGGGCGCTCCCGGAAAAAAAAACCCCAAAAAATCACGAACGTAAGACCATTGCTCCCACACCAAAAGGGACAGCCACTCAAGCTCTTGCTGCTCCTCAGCGGCCATTGGCAGCGCACGTACAGCAGCACAGACATTGGGGCTCCGGGCTTTCCCTGACGAACAGGGCTTCGACGTTTACCACCAGCTGCATTTGGGCGCTCCATGAAAAAAAAACACAAAAAATCACGAACGTCGGACCATTGCTCCCACACCAAAAGTGCCAGCCACTCAAGATCTTGCTGCTCCTCAGCGGCCATTGGCAGCGCACCTACAGCAGCACAGACATTGGGGCTCCAGGCTTTCCCTGACGAACAGGGCTTTGACGTATACCACCAGCTTCACGTGGGCGCCCACTGAAAAATAAACCCCGAAAAATCACGAACGTCGGACCATTGCTCCCACACCAAAAGTGCCAGCCACTCAAGCTCTTGCTGCTCCTCAGCGGCCATTGGCAGTGCACCTACAGCAGCACAGACATTGGGGCTCCGGGCTTTCCCTGACGAACAGGGCTTCGACGTTTACCACCAGCTGCATTTGGGCGCTCCATGAAAAAAAAAAAAAAAAAAACACAAAAAATCACGAACGTCGGACCATTGCTCCCACACCAAAAGTGCCAGCCACTCAAGATCTTGCTGCTCCTCAGCGGCCATTGGCAGCGCACCTACAGCAGCACAGACATTGGGGCTCCAGGCTTTCCCTGACGAACAGGGCTTCCACGTTTAACACCAGCTACACGTGTTAGCACCCTGAAAATAAAACCCCGAAAAATTACGAACGTCGGAAGATTGTACCCACAACAAAAGTGCCAGCCACTCAAGCTCTTTTTGCTCCTCAGCGGCCATTGGCAGCGCACCTACAGCAGCACAGACATTGGGGCTCCGGGCTTTCCCTGACGAACAGGGCTTCGACGTTTACCACCAGCTGTAACAGGGCGCTCACTGAAAAAAACCGCAAAAAATCATGAACGTCGGACGATTGCTCCCACACGAAAAGTGCCAGCCACTCAAGCTCTTGATGCTCCTCAGCGGCCATTGGCCGTGCACCACAGCAGCACAGACATTGGGGCTCCGGGCTTTCCCTGACGAACAGGGCTTACCGCTTACCACCAGCTGCACCAGGTCGCTCATTGAAAACAACCCCAAAAAATCACGAACGTTGGACCATTGCTCCCACACCAGAAGTGCCAGCCACTCAAGCTCTTGCAGCTCCACAGCGGCCATTGGCAGCGCACCTACAGCAGCACAGAAACTGGGGCTCCCGGGCTTTATCTGGCGAACAGGGGCTCTTCGAATGCTACCACCAGCTACACGTGGGCGCCCACTGAAATAAACCACAAAAATCACGAGCGTCAGGCGATTGCTCCACCGCAACAAAAGTGCCAGCAACTCAGCTCTTGCTGCTCCTCAGCGGCCATTTGCAGCGCACCTACAGCAGCACAGACATTGGGGCTCCGGGCTTTCCCTGACGAACTGGGCTTTGACGTGACCACCAGCTGCACGAGGGCGCTCACTTAAAAAAACCTTCCCGAAAAATCACGAAGGTCGGAACATTGCTCCCACCAAATGTGCCAGCCACTCAAGCTCTTGCTGCTCCTCAGCGGCCATTGGCAGCGCACCTACAGCATCACAGACACTGGGGCTCCGGGCTTTCCATGACGAACAGGGCTTCGCCGTTTACCACCAGCTGCACCAGGGCGTCCCCTGAAAATAACCCTGAAGAATCACGAACGTCGGACGATTGCTCCACACCAAAAGTGCCAGCCACTCAAGCTCTTGCTGCTCCTCAGCGGTCACTGGCAGCGCACTCTACAGCAGCACAGACTTTGGGGCTCCGGGCTTTCCCTGACGAACAGGGCTTCGACGTTTACCACCCGCAACACGTGGGCGACCCCTGAAAAAAAAACCCGAGAAATCACGAACGTCGGACCATTGCTCCCACACCAAAAGTGCCAGCCACTCTTGCTGCTCCTCAGCGGCCGTTGGCGGCGCACCTGCAGCAGCACAGACATTGGGGCTCCGGGCTTTCCATGACGAACAGGGCTTCGCCGTTTACCACCAGCTGCACCAGGGCGTCTCCTGAAAATAACCCCTGAAGAATCACGAACGTCGGGACGATTGCTCCACACCAAAAGGTACCCAGCCACTCAAGCTCTTGCTGCTCCCTCAGCGGTCACTGGCAGCGCACCTACAGCAGCACAGACATTGGGGCTCCGGGCTTTCCCTGACGAACAGGGCTTCACGTTTACCACCAGCTGCACGTTGGAGCTCACTGAAAAAAAAAACTCGAAAAATCACGAACGTCAGGACGATTGCTCCACACCAAAAGTGCCAGCCACCAGCTCTTGCTGCTCCCTCAGCGGCCATTGGCAGTGCACCTACAGCAGCAAAGACATTGGGGCTCCGGGCTTTCCCTGACGAACAGGGCTTCAACGTATAACACGAGCTGCACCCTGGGCCGACCCCTGAAAAAAAAACTCGAGAAAATCACGAACGCCGGACCATTGCTCTCACACCAAAAGTGCCAGCCACCTCAAGCTCTTGCTGCTCCTCAGCGGCCATTGGCAGCGCACCTACAGCAGCACAGACATTGGGGCTCCGGCGTTTCCCTGATGAACAGGGCTTCGACGTATACCACCAGCTGCAACATGGAGCTCACTGAAAAAAACCCCGAAAAATCACAAACGTCAGACGATTGCTCCCACACCAAAAGTGCCAGCCACTCAAGCTCTTGCTGCTCCTCAGCGGCCATTGGCAGTACACCTACCGCACCACAGACATTGGGGCTCCGGTATTTCCCTGACGAACAGGGCTTCGACGTATACCACCAGCTGCACCGGGGCGCTCCCTGAAAAAAACCCCCGAAAAATCCCGAACCTTGGATGATTGCTCCCACACGAAAAGTGCCAGCCACTCAAGCTCTTGCTGCCCCTCAGCGGCCATTGGCTGTCCACCTACCGCACCACAGACATTGGGGCTCCGGTATTTCCCTGACGAACAGGGCTTCGACGTATACCACCAGCTGCACCTGGGCGCTCCCTGAAAAAAAACACCAAAAAATCACGAACGTCGGACCATTGCTCCCACACCAAAAGGGCCAGACACTCAAGCTCTTGCTGCTCCTCAGCGGCCATTAGCAGCGCACCTACAGCAGCACAGACATTGGGGCTCCGGGCTTTCCCTGACGAACAGGGCTTCGACGTTTACCACCAGCTGCACCGGGGCCCCCTGAAAAAAAACCCCGAAAAATCACGAACGTCAGACGATTGCTCCCACACCAAAAGGGCCAGCCACTCAAGCTCTTGCTGCTCCTCAGCAGTCATTGGCAGCGCACCTACAGCAGCACAGACATTGGGGCTCCGGGCTTTCCCCTGACGAACAGGGCTTCGAAGTTTACCACCAGCTGCACGAGGGCGCCCCCTGAAAAAAACCCCTGAATAATCCCGAAACTTGGATGATTGCTCCCACACCAAAAGTGCCAGCCACTCAATCTCGTGCTGCCCCTCAGCGGCCATTGGCAGTGCACCTACAGCAGCACAGACATTGGGTCTCCGGGCTTTCCCTGACGAACAGGGCTTCGACGTTTACCACCAGCTGCACGTGGGCGCTCTCGGAAAAAAAACCCCGAAAAATCACGAACGTCGGACGATTGCTCCCACACGAAAAGTGCCAGCCACTCAAGCTCTTGCTGCTCCTCAGCAGCCATTGGCAGCGCACCTACAGCAGCACAGACATTGGGGCTCCGGGCTTTCCCTGACAAACAGGGCTTCCACGTTTACCACCAGCTGCAGCATGGAGCTAACTGAAAAAAACGCTGAAAAATCACGAACGTCGGACGATTACTCCCACAACAGAAGTGCCAGCCACTCAAGCTCTTTATGCTCCTCAGCGGCCATTGGCAGTGCACCTACAGCAGCACAGACATTGGGGCTCCGGGCTTTCCCTGACGAACAGGGCTTCGAAGTTTACCACCAGCTGCACGAGGGCGCCCCTGAAAAAAACCCCCCGAAAAATCCCGAACCTTGGATGATTGCTCCCACACCAAAAGTGCCACACACTCAAGCTCTTGCTGCCCCTCAGCGGCCATTGGCAGCGCACCTACAGCAGCACAGACTTTGGGGCTCCGGGCTTTCCCTGACGAACAGGGCTTCGACGTTTACCACCAGCTGCACGTTGGAGCTCACTGAAAAAACTCGAAAAATCACGAACGTCGGACGATTGCTCCCACACCAAAAGTGCCAGCCACTCAAGCTCTTGCTGCTCCTCAGCGGCCATTGGCAGCGCACCTACAGCAGCACAGAAACTGGGGCTCCGGGCTTTATCTGGCGAACAGGGCTTCGACGTTTACCACCAGCTACACGTGGGCGCCCACTGAAATAAACCACAAAAATCACGAACGTCAGACGATTGCTCCCGCACCAAAAGTGCCAGCAACTCAAGCTCTTGCTGCTCCTCAGCGGCCATTTGCAGCGCACCTACAGCAGCACAGACATTGGGGCTCCGGGCTTTCCCTGACGAACTGGGCTTTGACGTATACCACCAGCTGCACGAGGGCGCTCACTTAAAAACCTCGAAAAATCACGAAGGTCGGAACATTGCTCCCACACCAAATGTGCCAGCCACTCAAGCTCTTGCTGCTCCTCAGCGGCCATTGGCAGCGCACCTACAGCAGCACAGAAACTGGGGCTCCGGGCTTTCCATGACGAACAGGGCTTCGCCGTTTACCACCAGCTGCACCAGGGCGTCCCCTGAAAATAACCCTGAAGAATCACGAACGTCGGACGATTGCTCCACACCAAAAGTGCCAGCCACTCAAGCTCTTGCTGCTCCTCAGCGGCCATTGGCAGTGCACCTACAGCAGCACAGACATTGGGGCTCCGGGCTTTCCCTGACGAACAGGGCTTCGACGTTTACCACCAGCTGCAACAGGGCGCTCAATGAAAAAAAACTGAAAAATCACGAACGTCGGACCATTGCTCCACATCAAAACTGCCAGACACTCAAGATCTTGCTGCTCCTCAGCGGCCATTGGCAGCGCACCTACAACACCACAGACATTGCGGATCCGGGCTTTCCCTGACGAATAGGGCTTCGACAGTTTACCACCAGCTGCACATTTGGGCGCCCTGAAAAAAACCCACAAAATCACAAACGTCGTGACGATTGCTCCCACACCAAAAGTGCCAGCCACTCAAGCTGTTGCTGCTCCTCAGCGGCCATTGGTAGCGCACCTACAGCAGCACAGACATTGGGGCTCCGGCTTTCCCTGAGGAGCAGGGCTTCGACGTTTGCCACCAGGTGCACGTGGACCCCCCCTGAAAAAAAAACGCCGAAATATTGTTGAACGTCGGACGATTGTACCCACACCAAATGTACCAGCCACTCAAGCTCTTGCTGCTCCTCAGCGGCAATTGGCAGTGCACCTAGAGCACCACAGAAATTGGGGCTCCCGGGCTTTCCATGACAGACAGGGCTTCGACGTATACCACCAGCTGCACGTGGGCGCCCCTGAAAAAAAACCCCGAGAAATCACGAACGTCGGACGATTGCTCCCACACCAGAAGTGCCAGCCACTTTCGCTCTTGCTGCTCCTCAGCGGCCATTGGCAGCGCACCTCCACAGCAGCACAGACATTGGGGCCCGGGCTTTCCCTGACGAACAGGGCTTAGACGTTTACCACCAGCTGCACTTGGGCGCTCCCGGAAAAAAAAAAAAAAAACCCCAAAAAATCACGAACGTAAGACCATTGCTCCCACACCAAAAGGGACAGCCACTCAAGCTCTTGCTGCTCCTCAGCGGCCATTGGCAGCGCACGTACAGCAGCACAGACATTGGGGCTCCGGGCTTTCCCTGACGAACAGGGCTTCGACGTTTACCACCAGCCGCATTTGGGCGCTCCATGAAAAAAAAACACAAAAAATCACGAACGTCGGACCATTGCTCCCACCAAAAGTGCCAGCCACTCAAGATCTTGCTGCTCCTCAGCGGCCATTGGCAGCACACCTACAGCAGCACAGACATTGGGGCTCCAGGCTTTCCCTGACGAACAGGGCTTTGACGTATACCACCAGCTTCACGTGGGCGCCCACTGAAATAAACCACGAAAAATCACGAACGTCGGACGATTGCTCCCACACCAAAAGTGCCAGCCACTCAAGCTCTTGCTGCTCCTCAGCGGCCATTGGCAGCACATCTACAGCAGCACAGATGTTGGAGCTCCGGGCTTTCCCTGACAAACAGGGCTTCCACGTTTAACACCAGCTACACGTGTTAGCACCCTGAAAATAAAACCCCGAAAAATTACGAACGTCGGACGATTGCTCCCACACGAAAAGTGCCAGCCACTCAAGCTCTTGATGCTCCTCAGCGGCCATTGGCCGTGCACCTACAGCAGCACAGACATTGGGGCTCCGGGCTTTCCCTGACGAACAGGGCTTTGACGTTTACCACCAGCTGCACGAGGTCGCTCATTGAAAACAACCCCAAAAAATCACGAACGTTGGACCATTGCTCCCACACCAGAAGTGCCAGCCACTCAAGCTCTTGCTGCTCCTCAGCGGCCATTGGCAGTGCACCTACAGCATCACAGACACTGGGGCTCCGGGCTTTCCATGACGAACAGGGCTTCGCCGTTTACCACCAGCTGCACCAGGGCGTCCCCTGAAAATAACCCTGAAGAATCACGAACGTCGGACGATTGCTCCACACCAAAAGTGCCAGCCACTCAAGCTCTTGCTGCTCCTCAGCGGTCACTGGCAGCGCACCTACAGCAGCACAGACATTGGGGCTCCGGGCTTTCCCTGACGAACAGGGCTTCGACGTTTACCACCCGCAACACGTGGGCGACCCCTGAAAAAAAAACCCGAGAAATCACGAACGTCGGACCATTGCTCCCACACCAAAAGTGCCAGGCACTCAAGCTCTTGCTGCTCCTCAGCGGCCGTTGGCGGCGCACCTACAGCAGCACAGACATTGGGGCTCCGGGCTTTCCATGACGAACAGGGCTTCGCCGTTTACCACCAGCTGCACCAGGGCGTCTACTGAAAATAACCCTGAGGAATCACGAACGTCGGACGATTGCTCCACACCAAAAGTGCCAGCCACTCAAGCTCTTGCTGCTCCTCAGCGGTCACTGGCAGCGCACCTACAGCAGCACAGACATTGGGGCTCCGGGCTTTCCCTGACGAACAGGGCTTCGACGTTTACCACCAGCTGCACGTTGGAGCTCACTGAAAAAAAAACTCGAAAAATCACGAACGTCAGACGATTGCTCCCACACCAAAAGTGCCAGCCACTCAAGCTCTTGCTGCTCCTCAGCGGCCATTGGCAGTGCACCTACAGCAGCAAAGACATTGGGGCTCCGGGCTTTCCCTGACGAACAGGGCTTCAACGTATACCACCAGCTGCACCTGGGCGACCCCTGAAAAAAAAACTCGAAAAATCACGAACGTCGGACCATTGCTCTCACACCAAAAGTGCCAGCCACTCAAGCTCTTGCTGCTCCTCAGCGGTCATTGGCAGCGCACCTACCGCAGCACAGACATTGGGGCTCCGGCGTTTCCCTGATGAACAGGGCTTCGACGTATACCACCAGCTGCAACATGGAGCTCACTGAAAAAAACCCCGAAAAATCACAAACGTCAGACGATTGCTCCCACACCAAAAGTGCCAGCCACTCAAGCTCTTGCTGCTCCTCAGCGGCCATTGGCAGTACACCTACCGCACCACAGACATTGGGGCTCCGGTATTTCCCCTGACGAATAGGGCTTCGACGTATACCACCAGCTGCACCGGGGCGCTCCCTGAAAAAAAACCCCCGAAAAATCCCGAACCTTGGATGATTGCTCCCACACGAAAAGTGCCAGCCACTCAAGCTCTTGCTGCCCCTCAGCGGCCATTGGCTGTCCACCTACCGCACCACAGACATTGGGGCTCCGGTATTTCCCTGACGAACAGGGCTTCGACGTATACCACCAGCTGCACCTGGGCGCTCCCTGAAAAAAAACACCAAAAAATCACGAACGTCGGACCATTGCTCCCACACCAAAAGGGCCAGACACTCAAGCTCTTGCTGCTCCTCAGCGGCCATTAGCAGCGCACCTACAGCAGCACAGACATTGGGGCTCCGGGCTTTCCCTGACGAACAGGGCTTCGACGTTTACCACCAGCTGCACCGGGGCCCCCTGAAAAAAACCCCGAAAAATCACGAACGTCAGACGATTGCTCCCACACCAAAAGGGCCAGCCACTCAAGCTCTTGCTGCTCCTCAGCAGCCATTGGCAGCGCACCTACAGCAGCACAGACATTGGGGCTCCGGGCTTTCCCTGACGAACAGGGCTTCGAAGTTTACCACCAGCTGCACGAGGGCGCCCCCTGAATTAAACCCCCGAATAATACCGAAACTTGGATGATTGCTCCCACACCAAAAGTGCCAGCCACTCAATCTCGTGCTGCCCCTCAGCGGCCATTGGCAGTGCACCTACAGCAGCACAGACATTGGGTCTCCGGGCTTTCCCTGACGAACAGGGCTTCGACGTTTACCACCAGCTGCACGTGGGCGCTCTCGGAAAAAAAACCCCGAAAAATCACGAACGTCGGACGATTGCTCCCACACCAAAAGTGCCAGCCACTCAAGCTCTTGCTGCTCCTCAGCAGCCATTGGCAGCGCACCTACAGCAGCACAGACATTGGGGCTCCGGGCTTTCCCTGACAAACAGGGCTTCCACGTTTACCACCAGCTGCAGCATGGAGCTAACTGAAAAAAACGCTGAAAAATCATGAACGTCGGACGATTACTCCCACAACAGAAGTGCCAGCCACTCAAGCTCTTTATGCTCCTCAGCGGCCATTGGCAGTGCACCTACAGCAGCACAGACATTGGGGCTCCGGGCTTTCCCTGACGAACAGGGCTTCGAAGTTTACCACCAGCTGCACGAGGGCGCCCCCTGAAAAAAACCCCGAAAAATCCCGAACCTTGGATGATTGCTCCCACACCAAAAGTGCCACACACTCAAGCTCTTGCTGCCCCTCAGCGGCCATTGGCAGCGCACCTACAGCAGCACAGACTTTGGGGCTCCGGGCTTTCCCTGACGAACAGGGCTTCGACGTTTACCACCAGCTGCACGTTGGAGCTCACTGAAAAAAAAACTCGAAAAATCACGAACGTCGGACGATTGCTCCCACACCAAAAGTGCCAGCCACTCAAGCTCTTGCTGCTCCTCAGCGGCCATTGGCAGCGCACCTACAGCAGCACAGAAACTGGGGCTCCGGGCTTTATCTGGCGAACAGGGCTTCGACGTTTACCACCAGCTACACGTGGGCGCCCACTGAAATAAACCACAAAAATCACGAACGTCAGACGATTGCTCCCGCACCAAAAGTGCCAGCAACTCAAGCTCTTGCTGCTCCTCAGCGGCCATTTGCAGCGCACCTACAGCAGCACAGACATTGGGGCTCCGGGCTTTCCCTGACGAACTGGGCTTTGACGTATACCACCAGCTGCACGAGGGCGCTCACTTAAAAAAACCTCGAAAAATCACGAAGGTCGGAACATTGCTCCCACACCAAATGTGCCAGCCACTCAAGCTCTTGCTGCTCCTCAGCGGCCATTGGCAGCGCACCTACAGCAGCACAGACACTGGGGCTCCGGGCTTTCCATGACGAACAGGGCTTCGCCGTTTACCACCAGCTGCACCAGGGCATCCCCTGAAAATAACCCTGAAGAATCACGAACGTCGGACGATTGCTCCACACCAAAAGTGCCAGCCACTCAAGCTCTTGCAGCTCCTCAGCGGCCATTGGTAGCGCACCTACAGCAGCACAGACATTGGGGCTCCGGGCTTTCCCTCACGAACAGGGCTTCGATGTTTACCACCAGCTGCACCAGGGCGCTCCCGGAAAAAAAACCCCAAAAAATTCCAAACGTCAGACGATTGCTCCCACACCAAAAGTGCCAGCCACTCAAGCTCTTGCAGCTCCACAGCGGCCATTGGCAGCGCACCTACAGCAGCACAGAAACTGGGGCTCCGGGCTTTATCTGGCGAACAGGGCTTCGACGTTTACCACCAGCTACACGTGGGCGCCCACTGAAAAAAACCACAAAAATCACGAACGTCAGACGATTGCTCCCGCACCAAAAGTGCCAGCAACTCAAGCTCTTGCTGCTCCTCAGCGGCCATTTGCAGCGCACCTACAGCAGCACAGACATTGGGGCTCCGGGCTTTCCCTGACGAACTGGGCTTTGACGTATACCACCAGCTGCACGAGGGCGCTCACTTAAAAAAACCTCGAAAAATCACGAAGGTCGGAACATTGCTCCCACACCAAATGTGCCAGCCACTCAAGCTCTTGCTGCTCCTCAGCGGCCATTGGCAGCGCACCTACAGCATCACAGACACTGGGGCTCCGGGCTTTCCATGACGAACAGGGGCTTCGCCGTTTACCACCAGCTGCACCAGGGCGTCCCCTGAAAATAACCCTGAAGAATCACGAACGTCGGACGATTGCTCCACACCAAAAGTGCCAGCCACTCAAGCTCTTGCTGCTCCTCAGCGGTCACTGGCAGCGCACCTACAGCAGCACAGACTTTGGGGCTCCGGGCTTTCCCTGACGAACAGGGCTTCGACGTTTACCACCAGCTGCACGTTGGAGCTCACTGAAAAAAAAAACTCGAAAATCACGAACGTCGGACGATTGCTCCCACACCAAAAGTGCCAGCCACTCAAGCTCTTGCTGCTCCTCAGCGGCCATTGGCAGCGCACCTACAGCAGCACAGAAACTGGGGCTCCGGGCTTTATCTGGCGAACAGGGCTTTGACGTTTACCACCAGCTACACGTGGGCGCCCACTGAAATAAACCACAAAAATCACGAACATCAGACGATTGCTCCCGCACCAAAAGTGCCAGAAACTCAAGCTCTTGCTGCTCCTCAGCGGCCATTTGCAGTGCACCTACAGCATCACAGACACTGGGGCTCCGGGCTTTCCATGACGAACAGGGCTTCGCCGTTTACCACCAGCTGCACCAGGGCGTCCCCTGAAAATAACCCTGAAGAATCACGAACGTCGGACAATTGCTCCACACCAAAAGTGCCAGCCACTCAAGCTCTTGCTGCTCCTCAGCGGTCACTGGCAGCGCACCTACAGCAGCACAGACATTGGGGCTCCGGGCTTTCCCTGACAAACAGGGCTTCGATATTTACCACCAGCTGCACCAGGGCGCTCCCTTAAAAAAAACCCCAAAAAATTCCAAACGTCAGACGATTGCTCCCACACCAAAAGTGCCAGCCACTCAAGCTCTTGCTGCTCCTCAGCGGCCATTGGTAGCGCACCTACAGCAGCACAGACATTGGGGCTCCGGGCTTTCCCTGACGAACAGGGCTTCGACGTTTACCACCCGCAACACGTGGGCGACCCCTGAAAAAAAAACCCGAGAAATCACGAACGTCGGACCATTGCTCCCACACCAAAAGTGCCAGCCACTCAAGCTCTTGCTGCTCCTCAGCGGCCGTTGGCGGCGCACCTACAGCAGCACAGACATTGGGGCTCCGGGCTTTCCCTGACGAAAAGGGCTTCGCCGTTTACCACCAGCTGCACCAGGGCGTCTCCTGAAAATAACCCTGAAGAATCACGAACGTCGGACGATTGCTCCACACCAAAAGTGCCAGCCACTCAAGCTCTTGCTGCTCCTCAGCGGTCACTGGCAGCGCACCTACAGCAGCACAGACTTTGGGGCTCCGGGCTTTCCCTGACGAACAGGGCTTCGACGTTTACCACCAGCTGCACCGGGGCCCCCCTGAAAAAAAACCCCGAAAAATCACGAACGTCAGACGATTGCTCCCACACCAAAAGGGCCAGCCACTCAAGCTCTTGCTGCTCCTCAGCGGTCATTGGCAGCGCACCTACAGCAGCACAGACATTGGGGCTCCGGGCTTTCCCTGATGAACAGGGCTTCGACGTTTACCACCAGCTGCACGAGGGCGCCCCCTGAAAAAAACCCCGAATAATCACGAAACTTGGATGATTGCTCCCACACCAAAAGTGCCAGCCACTCAAGCTCTTGCTGCTCCTCAGCGGCCATTGGCAGTGCACCTACAGCAGCACAGACATTGGGGCTCCGGGCTTTCCCTGACGAACAGGGCTTCGAAGTTTACCACCAGCTGCACGTGGGCGCTCTCGGAAAAAAAAACCCCGAAAAATCACGAACGTCGGACGATTGCTCCCACACCAGAAGTGCCAGCCACTCAAGCTCTTGCTGCTCCTCAGCAGCCATTGGCAGCGCACCTACAGCAGCACAGACATTGGGGCTCCGGGCTTTCCCTGACAAACAGGGCTTCCACGTTTACCACCAGCTGCAGCATGGAGCTAACTGAAAAAAACGCCGAAAAATCACGAACGTCGGACGATTACTCCCACAACAGAAGTGCCAGCCACTCAAGCTCTTTATGCTCCTCAGCGGCCATTGGCAGTGCACCTACAGCAGCACAGACATTGGGGCTCCGGGCTTTCCCTGACGAACAGGGCTTCGAAGTTTACCACCAGCTGCACGAGGGCGCCCCCTGAAAAAAACCCCCGAAAAATCCCGAACCTTGGATGATTGCTCCCACACCAAAAGTGCCACACACTCAAGCTCTTGCTGCCCCTCAGCGGCCATTGGCAGCGCATCTACAGCAGCACAGACTTTGGGGCTCCGGGCTTTCCCTGACGAACAGGGCTTCGACGTTTACCACCAGCAACACGTGGGCGACCCCTGAAAAAAAAACCCGAGAAATCACGAACGTCGGACGATTGCTCCCACACCAAAAGTGCCAGCCACTCAAGCTCTTGCTGCTCCTCAGCGGCCGTTGGCAGCGCACCTACAGCAGCACAGACATTGGGGCTCCGGGCTTTCCATGACGAACAGGGCTTCGCCGTTTACCACCAGCTGCACCAGGGCGTCTCCTGAAAATAACCCTGAAGAATCACGAACGTCGGACGATTGCTCCACACCAAAAGTGCCAGCCACTCAAGCTCTTGCTGCTCCTCAGCGGTCACTGGCAGCGCACCTACAGCAGCACAGACTTTGGGGCTCCGGGCTTTCCCTGACGAACAGGGCTTCGACGTTTACCACCAGCTGCACGTTGGAGCTCACTGAAAAAAACTCGAAAAATCACGAACGTCAGACGATTGCTCCCACACCAAAAGTGCCAGCCACTCAAGCTCTTGCTGCTCCTCAGCGGCCATTGGCAGTGCACCTACAGCAGCAAAGACATTGGGGCTCCGGGCTTTCCCTGACGAACAGGGCTTCAACGTATACCACCAGCTGCACCTGGGCGACCCTGAAAAAAAAACTCGAAAAATCACGAACGTCGGACCATTGCTCTCACACCAAAAGTGCCAGCCACTCAAGCTCTTGCTGCTCCTCAGCGGTCATTGGCAGCGCACCTACAGCAGCACAGACATTGGGGCTCCGGCGTTTCCCTGATGAACAGGGCTTCGACGTATACCACCAGCTGCAACATGGAGCTCACTGAAAAAAACCCCGAAAAATCACGAACGTCGGACCATTGCTCCCACACCAAAAGTGCCAGCCACTCAAGCTCTTGCTGCTCCTCAGCGGCCATTGGCAGTACACCTACAGCACCACAGACATTGGGGCTCCGGGCTTTCCCTGACGAACAGGGCTTCGACGTATACCACCAGCTGCACCGGGGCGCTCCCTGAAAAAAACCCCGAAAAATCACGAACCTTGGATGATTGCTCCCACACCAAAAGTGCCAGCCACTCAAGCTCTTGCTGCCCCTCAGCGGCCATTGGCTGTCCACCTACAGCAGCACAGACATTGGGGCTCCGGGCTTTCCCTGACGAACAGGGCTTCGACGTATACCACCAGCTGCACCAGGGCGCTCTCGGAAAAAAAACCCGAAAAATCACGAACGTCGGACCATTGCTCCCACACCAGAAGTGCCAGCCACTCAAGCTCTTGCTGCTCCTCAGCAGCCATTGGCAGCGCACCTACAGCAGCACAGACATTGGGGCTCCGGGCTTTCCCTGACAAACAGGGCTTCCACGTTTACCACCAGCTGCAGCATGGAGCTAACTGAAAAAAACGCCGAAAAATCACGAACGTCGGACGATTGCTCCCACAACAGAAGTGCCAGCCACTCAAGCTCTTTATGCTCCTCAGCGGCCATTGGCAGTGCACCTACAGCAGCACAGACATTGGGGCTCCGGGCTTTCCCTGACGAACAGGGCTTCGACGTTTACCACCAGCTGCACGAGGGCGCCCACTGAAAAAAACCCCCGAAAAATCACGAACCTTGGATGATTGCTCCCACACGAAAAGTGCCAGCCACTCAAGCTCTTGCTGCCCCTCAGCGGCCATTGGCAGTGCACCTACAGCAGCACAGACATTGGGGCTCCAGGCTTTCCATGACGAACAGGGCTTCGACGTTTACCACCAGCTGCACCAGGGCGTCCCCTGAAAATAACCCAGAAGAATCACGAACGTCGGACGATTGCTCCACACCAAAAGTGCCAGCCACTCAAGCTCTTGCTGCTCCTCAGCGGCCACTGGCAGCGCACCTACAGCAGCACAGACATGGGGGTTCCGGGCTTTCCCTGGCGAACAGGGCTTCGATGTTTACCACCAGCTGCACCAGGGCGCTCCCTGAAAAAAAACCCCGAAAAATTCCAAACGTCAGACCATTGCTCCCACACCAAAAGTGCCAGCCACTCAAGCTCTTGCTGCTCCTCAGCGGACATTGGCAGTGCACCTACAGCAGCACAGACATTGGGGCTCCGGCCTTTCCCTGACGAACAGGGCTTCGACGTATACCACCAGCTGCACCTGAGCGCTACCCCTGAAAAAAACTCGAAAAATCACGAACGTCGGACCATTGCTCTCACACCAAAAGTGCCAGCCACTCAAGCTCTTGCTGCTCCTCAGCGGCCATTGGCAGCGCACCTACAGCAGCACAGACATTGGGGCTCCGGGCTTTCCCTGATGAACAGGGCTTCGACGTATACCACCAGCTGCAACATGGAGCTCACTGAAAAAAACCCCCTAAAAATCACGAACGTCGGACGATTGCTCCCACACCAAAAGTGCCAGCCACTCAAGCTCTTGCTGCTCCTCAGCGGCCATTGTCAGCGCACCTACAGCAGCACAAACATTGGGGCTCCGGGCTTTCCCTGACGAATAGGGCTTCGACGTATACCACCAGCTGCACGTGGGCGCCCCCTGAAAAAAAAAAACCCCGAAAAATCACAAACGTCGGACCATTGCTCCCACACCAGAAGTGCCAGCCACTCAAGCTCTTGCTGCTCCTCAGTGGCCATTGGCAGCGCACCTACAGCAGCACAGACATTGGGGCTCCGGGCTTTCCCTGACGAACAGGGCTTAGACGTTTACCACCAGCTGCACTTGGGCGCTCCCGGAAAAAAAACCCCAAAAAATCACGAACGTAAGACCATTGCTCCCACACCAAAAGGGCCAGCCACTCAAGCTCTTGCTGCTCCTCAGCGGCCATTGGCAGCGCACGTACAGCAGCACAGACATTGGGGCTCCGGGCTTTCCCTGACGAACAGGGCTTCGACGTTTACCACCAGCTGCATTTGGGCGCTCCATGAAAAAAAAACACAAAAAATCACGAACGTCGGACCATTGCTCCCACACCAAAAGTGCCAGCCACTCAAGCTCTTGCTGCTCCTCAGCGGCCATTGGCAGCGCACCTACAGCAGCACAGACATTGGGGCTCCAGGCTTTCCCTGACGAACAGGGCTTTGACGTATACCACCAGCTGCACGTGGGCGCCCACTGAAAAATAAACCCCGAAAAATCACGAACGTCGGACCATTGCTCCCACACCAAAAGGGCCAGCCACTCAAGCTCTTGCTGCTCCTCAGCGGCCATTGGCAGCGCACCTACAGCAGCACAGACATTGGGGCTCCGGGCTTTCCCTGACGAACAGGGCTTCCACGTTTACCACCAGCTACACGTGTTAGCACCCTGAAAATAAAACCCCGAAAAATCACGAACGTCGGACCATTGCTCCCACACCAAAAGTGCCAGCCACTCAAGCTCTTTTTGCTCCTCAGCAGCCATTGGCAGCGCACCTACAGCAGCACAGACATTGGGGCTCCGGGCTTTCCCTGACGAACAGGGCTTCGACGTTTACCACCAGCTGTAACAGGGCGCTCACTGAAAAAAACCCCAGAAAATCACGAACGTCGGACGATTGCTCCCACACGAAAAGTGCCAGCCACTCAAGCTCTTGCTGCTCCTCAGCGGCCATTGGCAGCGCACCTACAGCAGCACAGACATTGGGGCTCCGGGCTTTCCCTGACGAACAGGGCTTCGAAGTTTACCACCAGCTACACGTGGGCGCCCCCTGAAAAAAACCACAAAAATCACGAACGTCAGACCATTGCTCTCACACCAAAAGTGCCAGCAACTCAAGCTCTTGCTGCTCCTCAGCGGCCATTGGCAGCGCACCTACAGCAGCACAGACATTGGGGCTCCGGGCTTTCCCTGACGAACTGGGCTTCGACGTATACCACCAGCTGCACGAGGGCGCTCACTGAAAAAAACCTCGAAAAATCACGAACGTCGGAACATTGCTCCCACACCAAATGTGCCAGCCACTCAAGCTCTTGCTGCTCCTCAGCGGCCATTGGCAGCGCACCTACAGCAGCACAGACATTGGGGCTCCGGGCTTTCCATGACGAACAGGGCTTCGCCGTTTACCACCAGCTGCACCAGGGCGTCTCCTGAAAATAACCCTGAAGAATCACGAACGTCAGACGATTGCTCCACACCAAAAGTGCCAGCCACTCAAGCTCTTGATGCTCCTCAGCGGTCACTGGCAGCGCACCTACAGCAGCACAGACTTTGGGGCTCCGGGCTTTCCCTGACGAACAGGGCTTCAACGTTTACCACCAGCTGCACTTGGGCGCTCACTGAAAAAAACCACAAAAATCACGAACGTCAGACGATTGCTCCCACACCAAAAGTGCCAGCCACTCAAGCTCTTGCTGCTCCTCAGCGGCCATTGGTAGCGCACCTACAGCAGCACAGACATTGGGGCTCCGGGCTTTCCCTGACGAACAGGGCTTCGACGTTTACCACCAGCAACACGTGGGCGACCCCTGAAAAAAAAACCCGAGAAATCACGAACGTCGGACGATTGCTCCACACCAAAAGTGCCAGCCACTCAAGCTCTTGCTGCTCCTCAGCGGTCACTGGCAGCGCACCTACAGCAGCACAGACATTGGGGCTCCGGGCTTTCCCTGACGAACAGGGCTTCGACGTTTACCACCAGCTGCACGTTGGAGCTCACTGAAAAAAAAAACTCGAAAAATCACGAACGTCGAACGATTGCTCCCACACCAAAAGTGCCAGCCACTCAAGCTCTTGCTGCTCCTCAGCGGCCATTGGCAGTGCACCTACAGCAGCACAGACATTGGGGCTCCGGCCTTTCCCTGACGAACAGGGCTTCGACGTTTACCACGAGCTGCACCTGGGCTACCCCTGAAAAAAAAACTCGAAAAATCACGAACGTCGGACCATTGCTCTCACACCAAAAGTGCCAGCCACTCAAGCTCTTGCTGCTCCTCAGCGGCCATTGGCAGCGCACCTACCGCAGCACAGACATTGGGGCTCCGGGGTTTCCCTGATGAACAGGGCTTCGACGTATACCACCAGCTGCAACATGGAGCTCACTGAAAAAAACCCCGAAAAATCACAAAACGTCAGACGATTGCTCCCACACCAAAAGTGCCAGCCACTCAAGCTCTTGCTGCTCCTCAGCGGCCATTGTCAGCGCACCTACCGCACCACAAACATTGGGGCTCCGGTATTTCCCTGACGAATAGGGCTTCGACGTATACCACCAGCTGCACGTGGGCGCCCCTGAAAAAAACCCCGAGAAATCACAAACGTCGGACGATTGCTCCCACACCAGAAGTGCCAGCCACTCAAGCTCTTGCTGCTCCTCAGCGGCCATTGGCAGCGCACCTACAGCAGCACAGACATTGGGGCTCCGGGCTTTCCCTGACGAACAGGGCTTAGACGTTTACCACCAGCTGCACTTGGGCGCTCCCGGAAAAAAAACCCCAAAAAATCACGAACGTAAGACCATTGCTCCCACACCAAAAGGGCCAGCCACTCAAGCTCTTGCTGCTCCTCAGCGGCCATTGGCACTCCACCTACAGCAGCACAGACATTGGGGCTCCGGGCTTTCCCTGACGAACAGGGCTTAGACATTTACCACCAGCTGCATTTGGGCGCTCCATGAAAAAAAAACACAAAAAATCACGAACGTCGGACCATTGCTCCCACACCAAAAGTGCCAGCCACTCAAGCTCTTGCTGCTCCTCAGCGGCCATTGGCAGTACACCTACCGCACCACAGACATTGGGGCTCCGGTATTTCCCTGACGAATAGGGCTTCGACGTATACCACCAGCTGCACCGGGCGCTCCCTGAAAAAAACCTCCGAAAAATCCCGAACCTTGGATGATTGCTCCCACACGAAAAGTGCCAGCCACTCAAGCTCTTGCTGCCCTCAGCGGCCATTGGCTGTCCACCTACCGCACCACAGACATTGGGGCTCCGGTATTTCCCTGACGAACAGGGCTTCGACGTATACCACCAGCTGCACCTGGGCGCTCCCTGAAAAAACACCAAAAAATCACGAACGTCGGACCATTGCTCCCACACCAAAAGGGCCAGACACTCAAGCTCTTGCTGCTCCTCAGCGGCCATTAGCAGCGCACCTACAGCAGCACAGACATTGGGGCTCCGGGCTTTCCCTGACGAACAGGGCTTCGACGTTTACCACCAGCTGCACCAGGGCCCCCCTGAAAAAAACCCCGAAAAATCACAAACGTCAGACGATTGCTCCCACACCAAAAGGGCCAGCCACTCAAGCTCTTGCTGCTCCTCAGCGGTCATTGGCAGTGCACCTACAGCAGCACAGACATTGGGGCTCCGGGCTTTCCCTGACGAACAGGGCTTCGAAGTTTACCACCAGCTACACGAGGGCGCCCCCTGAAAAAAACCCCCGAATAATCCCGAAACTTGGGTGATTGCTCCCACACCAAAAGTGCCAGCCACTCAATCTCGTGCTGCCCCTCAGCGGCCATTGGCAGTGCACCTACAACAGCACAGACATTGGGTCTCCGGGCTTTCCCTGACGAACAGGGCTTCGACGTTTACCACCAGCTGCACGTGGGCGCTCTCGGAAAAAAACCCCGAAAAATCACGAACGTTGGACGATTGCTCCCACAACAGAAGTGCCAGCCACTCAAGCTCTTTATGCTCCTCAGCGGCCATTGGCAGTGCACCTACAGCAGCACAGACATTGGGGCTCCGGGCTTTCCCTGACGAACAGGGCTTCGAAGTTTACCACTAGCTGCACGAGGGCGCCCCCTGAAAAAAACCCCCGAAATATCCCGAACCTTGGATGATTGCTCCCACACGAAAAGTGCCACACACTCAAGCTCTTGCTGCCCCTCAGCGGCCATTGGCAGTGCACCTACAGCAGCACAGACATTGGGGCTCCAGGCTCTCCATGACGAACAGGGCTTCGACTTTTACCACCAGCTGCACCAGGGCGTCCCCTGAAAATAACCCTGAAGAATCACGAACGTCGGACGATTGCTCCACACCAAAAGTGCCAGCCACTCAAGCTCTTGCTGCTCCTCAGCGGTCACTGGCAGCGCACCTACAGCAGCACAGACATTGGGGCTCCGGGCTTTCCCTGGCGAACAGGGCTTCGACGTTTACCACCAGCTGCACCAGGGCGCTCCCTGAAAAAAAAACCCCGAAAAATCACGAACGTCGGACGATTGCTCCCACACCAAAAGTGCCAGCCACTCAAGCTCTTGCTGCTCCTCAGCGGACATTGGCAGCGCACCTACAGCAGCACAGACATTGGGGCTCCGGCCTTTCCCTGACGAACAGGGCTTCGACGTATACCACGAGCTGCACATTGGAGCTCACTGAAAAAAAAACTCGAAAAATCACGAACGTCGGACCATTGCTCTCACACCAGAAGTGCCAGCCACTCAAGCTCTTGCTGCTCCTCAGCGGCCATTGGCAGCGCACCTTCCGCAGCACAGACATTAGGGCTCCGGGGTTTCCCTGATGAACAGGGCTTCGACGTATACCACCAGCTGCAACATGGAGCTCACTGAAAAAAACCCCGAAAAATCACAAACGTCGGACGATTGCTCCCACACCAAAAGTGCCAGCCACTCAAGCTCTTGCTGCTCCTCAGCGGACATTGGCAGTGCACCTACCGCACCACAGACATTGGGGCTCCGGTATTTCCCTGACGAACAGGGCTTCGACGTATACCACGAGCTGCACAGGGGCGCCCCCTGAAAAAAAACCCCGAAAGTTCACGAACGTCGGACGATTGCTCCCACACCAAAAGTGCCAGCCACTCAAGCTCTTGCTGCTCCTCAGCGGCCACTGGCAGTGCACCTACAGCAGCACAGACATTGGGGCTCCGGGCTTTCCCTAACGAACAGGGCTTCGACGTTTACCACCAGCTGCACCTGGGCGCCCCGTGAAAAAAAACCCCGAAAGATCACGAACGTCGGACGATTGCTCCCACACCAAAAGTGCCAGCCACTCAAGCTCTTTTTGCTCCTCAGCGGCCATTGGCAGCGCACGTACAGCAGCACAGACATTGGGGCTCCGGGCTTTCCCTGACGAACAGGGCTTAAACGTTTACCACCAGCTGCACGTGGGCGCCCCCTGAAAAAAAACCCCGAGAAATCACGAACGTCGGACCATTGCTCCCACACCAAAAGTGCCAGCCACTCAAGCTCTTGCTGCTCCTCAGCGGCCATTGGCAGCGCACCTACAGCAGCACAGACATTGGGGCTCCAGGCTTTCCATGACGAACAGGGCTTCGACGTTTACCACCAGCTGCACCTGGGCGCCCACTGAAAATAACCCTGAAAAATCACGAACATTGGACCATTGCTCCCACACCAAAAGTGCCAGCCACTCAAGCTCTTGCTGCTCCTCAGTGGCCAATGGCAGTCCACGTACCGCACCAGAGACATTGAGGCTCCGGGCTTTCCCTGACGAACAGGGCTTTGACATTTATCACCAGCTGCACGTGGGCGCTCCCTGAATAAAAAACCCCAAAAAATCACAAACGTCGGACGATTGCTCCCACACCAAAAGTGCCAGCCACTCAAGCTCTTGCTGCTCCTCAGCGGCCATTGGCAGCGCACCTACAGCACCACAGACATTGGGGCTCCGGGCTTTCCCTGACGAACAGGGCTTTGACATTTACCACCAGCAACACGTTGGCTCCCCATGAAAAAAAACTCCGAGAAAACACGAACGTCGGACCATTGCTCCCACACCAAAAGTGCCAGCCACTCAATCTCTTGCTGCTCCTCAGCGGCCATTGGCAGCGCACCTACAGCAGCACAGACATTGGGGCTCCAGGCTTTCCATGAGGAACAGGACTTTGACGTTTACCACCAGCTGCACGTGGGCGCTCCCCGAAAAAAAACCACAAAAAATCACGAACATCGGACGATTGCTCCCACACCAAAAGTGCCAGCCACTCAAGCTCTTGCTGCTCCTCAGCGGCCATTGGCAGCACACCTATAGCAGCACAGACATTGGGGCTCCGGGTTTTCCCTTACGAACAGGGCTTCGACATTTACCACCAGCTGCACCGGGGCACTCAGTAAAAAAAAAACTCGAAAAATCACGAACGTCGGACCATTGCTCTCACACCAAAAGTGCCAGCCACTCAAGCTCTTGCTGCTCCTCAGCGGCCATTGGTAGTGCACCTACAGCAGCATAGACATTGGGGCTCCGGGCTTTCCCTGACGAACAGGGCTTCGACGTATACCACCAGCTGCATGTGGGCGCCGCCTGAAAAAAAATTCCGAAAAATCATGAACGTTGGACCATTGCTCCCACACCAAAGGGGCACACACTCAAGCTCTTGCTGCTCCTCAGCGGTCATTGGCAGTGCACCTACAGCAGCACAGACATTGGGGCTCCGGGCTTTCCCTGACGAACAGGGCTTCGACGTTTACCACCAGATGCACCTGGGCGCTCACTGAAAAAAACCCCAAAAAATCACGAACGTCAGACGATTGCTCCCACACCAAAAGTGCCAGCCACTCAAGATCTTGCTGCTCCTCAGCGGCCATTGGCAGCGCACCTACAGCAGCACAGACATTGGGGCTCCGGGCTTACTCTGACGAACAGGGCTTCGACGTTTACCACCAGCTGCACGTGGGCACCCCCTGAAAATGAACCCCAAAAATCACAAACGTCGGACGATTACTCCCACAACAGAAGTGCCAGCCACTCAAGCTCTTGCTGCTCCTCAGCGGCCATTGGCAGTGCACCTACAGCAGCACAGACATTGGGGCTCCGGGCTTTCCCTGACGAACAGGGCTTCGAAGTTTACCACCAGCTGCACGAGGGAGCCCCCTGAAAAAAACCCCCGAAAAATCCCGAACCTTGGATGATTGCTCCCACACGAAAAGTGCCACACACTCAAGCTCTTGCTGCCCCTCAGCGGCCATTGGCAGTGCACCTACAGCAGCACAGACATTGGGGCTCCAGGCTCTCCATGACGAACAGGGCTTCGACTTTTACCACCAGCTGCACCAGGGCGTCCCCTGAAAATAACCCTGAAGAATCTCGAACGTCGGACGATTGCTCCACACCAAAAGTGCCAGCCACTCAAGCTCTTGCTGCTCCTCAACGGTCACTGGCAGCGCACCTACAGCAGCACAGACATTGGGGCTCCGGGCTTTCCCTCACGAACAGGGCTTCGATGTTTACCACCAGCTGCACCAGGGCGCTCCCTGAAAAAAACCCCAAAAAATTCCAAACGTCAGACGATTGCTCCCACACCAAAAGTGCCAGCCACTCAAGCTCTTGCTGCTCCTCAGCGGCCATTGGTAGCGCACCTACAGCAGCACAGACATTGGGGCTCCGGGCTTTCCCTGACGAACAGGGCTCCGTCGTTTACCACCAGCAACACGTGGGCGAGCCCTGAAAAAAAACCCCGAGAAATCACGAACGTCGGACGATTGCTCCCACACCAAAAGTGCCAGCCACTCAAGCTCTTGCTGCTCCTCAGCGGCCGTTGGCAGCGCACCTACAGCAGCAGAGACATTGGGGCTCCGGGCTTTCCCTGACAAACAGGGCTTCGATGTTTACCACCAGCTGCACCAGGGCGTCTCCTGAAAATAACCCTGAAGAATCACGAACGTCGGACCATTGCTCCACACCAAAAGTGCCAGCCACTCAAGCTCTTGCTGCTCCTCAGCGGTCACTGGCAGCGCACCTACAGCAGCACAGACTTTGGGGATCCGGGCTATCCCTGACGAACAGGGCTTCGACGTTCACCACCAGCTGCACGTTGGAGCTCACTGAAAAAAAAACTCGAAAAATCACGAACGTCGGACGATTGCTCCCACACCAAAAGTGCCAGCTACTCAAGCTCTTGCTGCTCCTCAGCGGCCATTGGCAGTGCACCTACCGCAGCACAGACATTGGGGCTCAGGCCTTTCCCTGACGAACAGGGCTTCAACGTATACCACCAGCTGCACCTGGGCGCTCCCTGAAAAAAAAACTCGAAAAATCACGAACGTCGGACCATTGCTCTCACACCAAAAGTGCCAGCCACTCAAGCTCTTGCTGCTCCTCAGCGGCCATTGGCAGTACACCTACCGCACCACAAACATTGGGGCTCCGGTATTTCCCTGACGAATAGGGCTTCGACGTATACCACCAGCTGTACCGGGGCGCTCCCTGAAAAAAACCCCCGAAAAATCCCGAACCTTGGATGATTGCTCCCAGACGAAAAGTGCCAGCCACTCAAGCTCTTGCTGCCCCTCAGCGGCCATTGACTGTCCACCTACCGCACCACAGACATTGGGGCTCCGGTATTTCCCTGACAAACAGGGCTTCGACGTATACCACCAGCTGCACCTGGGCGCCCCCTGAAAAAAAAACACCAAAAATCACGAACGTCGGACGATTACTCCCACAACAGAAGTGCCAGCCACTCAAGCTCTTGCTGCTCCTCAGCGGCCATTGGCAGCGCACCTACAGCAGCATAGACATTGGGGCTCCGGGCTTTCCCTGACGAACAGGGCTTCGAAGTTTACCACCAGCTGCATGAGGGCCCCCCCTGAAAAAAACCCCCGAAAAATCCCGAACCTTGGATGATTGCTCCCACACGAAAAGTGCCACACACTCAAGCTCTTGCTGCCCCTCAGCGGCCATTGGCAGTGCACCTATAGCAGCAGAGACATTGGGGCTCCGGACTTTCCCTGACGAACAGGGCTTCGACATTTACCACCGTCTACACGTCGGCGCCCACTGAAAACAACCCCGAATAATCACGAACGTCGGACGAATGCTCCCACTCCAAAAGTGCCAGCCACTCAAGCTCTTGCTGCTCCTCAGCGGCCATTGGCAGCGCACCTACAGCAGCACAGACATTGGGGCTCCAGGCTTTCCATGACGAACAGGGCTTCGACGTTTACCACCAGATGCACGTGGGCGCTCCCCGAAAAAAAAACCACAAAAAATCACGAACGTCGGACGATTGCTCCCACACCAAAAGTGCCAGCCACTCAAGCTCTTGCTGCTCCTCAGCGGCCATTGGCAGCGCACCTATAGCAGCATAGACATTGGGGCTCCAGGCTTTCCCTGACGAACAGGGCTTAAAAGTTTACCACCAGCTGCACGTGGGCGCCCCCTGAAAAAAAACCCCGAGAAGTCACGAACGTCGGACCATTGCTCCCACACCAAAAGGGCCAGCCACTCAATCTCTTGCTGCTCCTCAGCGGCCATTGGCAGCGCACCTACAGCAGCACAGACATTGGGGCTCCAGGCTTTCCATGACGAACAGGGCTTCGACGTTTACCACCAGCTGCACCTGGGCGCCCACTGAAAATAACCCTGAAAAATCACGAACGTTGGACCATTACTCCCACACCAAAAGTGCCAGCCACTCAAGCTCTTGCTGCTCCTCAGTGGACATTGGCAGTCCACGTACCGCACCAGAGACATTGAGGCTCCGGGCTTTCCCTGACGAACAGGGCTTCGACATTTATCACCAGCTGCACGTGGGCGCTCCCTGAATAAAAAACCCCAAAACATCACAAACGTCGGACGATTGCTCCCACACCAAAAGTGCCAGCCACTCAAGATCTTGCTTCTCCTCAGCGGCCATTGGCAGCGCACCTACAGCACCACAGACATTGGGGCTCCGGGCTTTCTCTGACGAACAGGGCTTCGATGTTTACCACCAGCTGCATATGGGCGCCCCTGAAAAAAACCTGAAAAATCACGAACGTCGGACGATTGCTCCCACACCAAAAGTGCCAGCCACTCAAGCTCTTGCTGCCCCTCAGCGGCCATTGCTAGCGCACGTACAGCAGCACAGAAATTGAGGCTCCAGGCTTTCCCTGACGAACAGGGCTTCCACGTTTACCACCAGCTGCACCTGGGCGCTCCCGGAAAAAAAAAAAACCCCGAAAAATCACGAACGTCGAACGATTGCTCCCACACCAAAAGTGCCAGGCACTCAAGCTCTTGCTGCTCCTCAGCGGCCATTGGCAGCGCACCTACAGCAGCACAGACATTGGGGCTCCGGGCTTTCCCTGACGAACAGGGCTTTGACGTTTACCACCAGCTGCAAGTGGGCCACCCCTGAAAAAACCGAAAAATCATGAACGTTGGACGATTGCTCCCACACCAAAAGTGCCAGCCACTCAAGCTCTTGCTGCTCCTCAGCGGCCATTGGCAGCGCACCTACAGCACCACAGACATTGGGGCTCCAGGCTTTCCCTGACGAACAGGGCTTTGACATTTACCACCAGCAACACGTTGGCTCCCCATGAAAAAAACTCCGAGAAATCACGAACGTCGGACCATTGCTCCCACACCAAAAGTGCCAGACACTCAAGCTCTTGCTGCTCCTCAGCGGCCATTGGCAGCGCACCTACAGCAGCACAGACATTGGGGCTCCAGGCTTTCCATGACGAACAGGGCTTTGACGTTTACCACCAGCTGCACGTGGGCGCTCCCCCGAAAAAAAACCACAAAAAATCACGAACGTCGGACGATTGCTCCCACACCAAAAGTGCCAGCCACTCAAGCTCTTGCTGCACCTCAGCGGCCATTGGCAGCGCACCTATAGCAGCACAGACATTGGGGCTCCGGGTTTTCCCTGACGAACAGGGCTTCGACATTTACCACCAGCTGCACCGGGGCGCTCCCTGAAAAAAAAACTCGAAAAATCACGAACGTCGGACCATTGCTCCCACACCAAAAGTGCCAGCCACTCAAGCTCTTGCTGCTCCTCAGCGGCCATTGGCAGTGCACCTAGAGCAGCATAGACATTGGGGCTCCGGGCTTTCCCTGACGAACAGGGCTTCGACGTATACCACCAGCTGCACCTGGGCGCCCCCTGAAAAAAAACACCAAAAAATCACGAACGTCGGACGATTACTCCCACAACAGAAGTGCCAGCCACTCAAGCTCTTTATGCTCCTCAGCGGCCATTGGCAGCACACCTACAGCAGCATAGACATTGGGGCTCCGGGCTTTCCCTGACGAACAGGGCTTCGAAGTTTACCACCAGCTGCACGAGGGCCCCCTGAAAAAAACCCCGAAAAATACCGAACCTTGGATGATTGCTCCCACACGAAAAGTGCCACACACTCAAGCTCTTGCTGCCCCTCAGCGGCCATTGGCAGTGCACCTACAGCAGCACAGACATTGGGGCTCCGGGCTTTCCCTGACGAACAGGGCTTCGACGTATACCACGAGCTGCACCTGGGCGCCCCCTGAAAAAAAACCCCGAAAGATCACGAACGTCGGACAATTGCTCCCACACCAAAAGTGCCAGCCACTCAAGCTCTTGCTGCTCCTCAGCGGCCATTGGCAGCGCACGTACAGCAGCATAGACATTGGGGCTCCGGGCTTTCCCTGACGAACAGGGCTTCGACGTATACCACCAGCTGCATGTGGGCGCCCCCTGAAAAAAAATCCCGAAAAATCACGAACGTTGGACCATTGCTCCCACACCAAAGGGGCACACACTCAAGCTCTTGTTGCTCCTCAGCGGTCATTGGCAGTGCACCTACAGCAGCACAGACATTGGGGCTCCGGGCTTTCCCTGACGAACAGGGCTTCGACGTTTACCACCAGCTGCACCGGGGCGCTCCCTGAAAATAAACCCCGAAAAATCACGAACGTCGGACCATTGCTCCCACACCAAAAGTGCCAGACACTCAAGCTCTTGCTGCTCCTCAGCCGCCATTAGCAGCGCACCTACAGCAGCACAGACATTGGGGCTCCGGGCTTTCCCTGACGAACAGGGCTTCGACGTTTACCACCAGCTGCACGTGGGCGCTCTCGGAAAAAAACCCCGAAAAATCACGAACGTCGGACGATTGCTCCCACACCAGAAGTGCCAGCCACTCAAGCTCTTGCTGCTCCTCAGCAGCCATTGGCAGCGCACCTACAGCAGCACAGACATTGGGGCTCCGGGCTTTCCCTGACGAACAGGGCTTCGAAGTTTACCACCAGCTGCACGAGGGCCCCCCCTGAAAAAAACCCCCGAAAAATCCCGAACCTTGGATGATTGCTCCCACACGAAAAGTGCCACACACTCAAGCTCTTGCTGCCCCTCAGCGGCCATTGGCAGTGCACCTACAGCAGCACAGACATTGGGGCTCCGGGCTTTCCCTGACGAACAGGGCTTCGACGTATACCACGAGCTGCACCGGGGCGCCCCCTGAAAAAAAACCCCGAAAGATCACGAACGTCGGACGATTGCTCCCACACCAAAAGTGCCAGCCACTCAAGCTCTTGCTGCTCCTCAGCGGCCACTGGCAGCGCACCTACAGCAGCACAGACATTGGGGCTCCGGGCTTTCCCTGACAGAACAGGGCTCGACGTTTACCACCAGCTGCACCTGGGTGCCCCCTGAAAAAAACCCGAAAAATCTCGAACGTCGGACGATTGCTCCCACACCAAAAGTGCCAGCCACTCAAGCTCTTGCTGCCCCTCAGCGGCCATTGGCAGCGCACCTATAGCAGCAGAGACATTGGGGCTCCGGGCTTTCCCTGACGAACAGGGCTTCGACATTTATCACCAGCTGCACGTGGGCGCTCCCTGAATAAAAAACCCCAAAAAATCACAAACGTCGGACGATTGCTCCCACACCAAAAGTGCCAGCCCCTCAAACTCTTTCTGCTCCTCAGCGGCCATTGGCAGCGCACCTACAGCACCACAGACATTGGGGCTCCGGGCTTTCTCTGACGAACAGGGCTTCGATGTTTACCACCAGCTGCACGTGGGCGCCCCCTGAAAAAAACCTGAAAAATCACGAACGTCGGACGATTGCTCCCACACCAAAAGTGCCAGCCACTCAAGCTCTTGCTGCCCCTCAGCGGCCATTGCTAGCGCACGTACAGCAGCACAGAAATTGAGGCTCCAGGCTTTCCCTGACGAACAGGGCTTCCACGTTTACCACCAGCTGCACGTGGGCGCTCCCGGAAAAAAAACCCCGAAAAATCACGAACGTCGAACGATTGGTCCCACACCAAAAGTGCCAGGCACTCAAGCTCTTGCTGCTCCTCAGCGGCCATTGGCAGCGCACCTACAGCAGCACAGACATTGGGGCTCCGGGCTTTCCCTGACGAACAGGGCTTTGACGTTTACCACCAGCTGCAAGTGGGCCACCCCTGAAAAAAACCCAAAAAATCATGAACGTTGGACGATTGCTCCCACACCAAAAGTGCCAGCCACTCAAGCTCTTGCTGCTCCTCAGCGGCCATTGGCAGCGCACCTACAGCAGCACAGACATTGGGGCTCCAGGCTTTCCCTGACGAACAGGGCTTTGACATTTACCACCAGCAACACGTTGGCTCCCCATGAAAAAAAACTCCGAGAAATCACGAACGTCGGACCATTGCTCCCACACCAAAAGTGCCAGCCACTCAATCTCTTGCTGCTCCTCAGCGGCCATTGGCAGCGCACCTACAGCAGCACAGACATTGGGGCTCCAGGCTTTCCATGACGAACAGGGCTTTGACGTTTACCACCAGCTGCACGTGGGCGCTCCCCGAAAAAAAACCACAAAAAATCACGAACGTCGGACGATTGCTCCCACACCAAAAGTGCCAGCCACTCAAGCTCTTGCTGCTCCTCAGCGGCCATTGGCAGCGCACCTATAGCAGCACAGACATTGGGGCTCCGGGTTTTCCCTGACGAACAGGGCTTCGACATTTACCACCAGCTGCACCGGGGCGCTCCCTGAAAAAAAAACTCGAAAAATCACGAACGTCGGACCATTGCTCCCACACCAAAAGTGCCAGCCACTCAAGCTCTTGCTGCTCCTCAGCGGCCATTGGCAGTGCACCTACAGCACCACAGACATTGGGGCTCCGGGCTTTCCCTGACGAACAGGGCTTCGACGTATACCACCAGCTGCATGTGGGCGCCCCCTGAAAAAAAATCCCGAAAAATCACGAACGTTGGACCATTGCTCGCACACCAAAGGGGCACACACTCAAGCTCTTGCTGCTCCTCAGCGGTCATTGGCAGTGCACCTACAGCAGCACAGACATTGGGCCTCCGGGCTTTCCCTGACGAACAGGGCTTCGACGTTTACCACCAGCTGCACCGGGGCGCTCCCTGAAAAAAAACCCCGAAAAATCACGAACGTCGGACCATTGCTCCCACACCAAAAGTGCCAGCCACTCAAGCTCTTGCTGCTCCTCAGCGGCCATTGGCAGCGCACCTACAGCAGCACAGACATTGGGGCTCCAGGCTTTCCATGACGAACAGGGCTTCGACGTTTACCACCAGATGCACGTGGGCGCTCCCCGAAAAAAAACCACAAAAAATCACGAACGTCGGACGATTGCTCCCACACCAAAAGTGCCAGCCACTCAAGCTCTTGCTGCTCCTCAGCGGCCATTGGCAGCGCACCTATAGCAGCACAGACATTGGGGCTCCAGGCTTTCCCTGACGAACAGGGCTTAAACGTTTACCACCAGCTGCACGTGGGCGCCCCCTGAAAAAAAACCCCGAAAAATCACGAACGTCGGACCATTGCTCCCACACCAAAAGGGCCAGCCACTCAATCTCTTGCTGCTCCTCAGCGGCCATTGGCAGCGCACCTACAGCAGCACAGACATTGGGGCTCCAGGCTTTCCATGATGAACAGGGCTTCGACGTTTACCACCAGCTGCACCTGGGCGCCCACTGAAAATAACCCTGAAAAATCACGAACGTTGGACCATTACTCCCACACCAAAAGTGCCAGCCACTCAAGCTCTTGCTGCTCCTCAGTGGCCATTGGCAGTCCACGTACCGCACCAGAGACATTGAGGCTCCGGGCTTTCCCTGACGAACAGGGCTTCGACATTTATGACCAGCTGCACGTGGGCGCTCCCTGAATAAAAAACCCCAAAAAATCACAAACGTCGGACGATTGCTCCCACACCAATAGTGCCAGCCCCTCAAGCTCTTTCTGCTCCTCAGCGGCCATTGGCAGCGCACCTACAGCACCACAGACATTGGGGCTCCGGGCTTTCTCTGACGAACAGGGCTTCGATGTTTACCACCAGCTGCACGTGGGCGCCCCCTGAAAAAAACCTGAAAAATCACGAACGTCGGACGATTGCTCCCACACCAAAAGTGCCAGCCACTCAAGCTCTTGCTGCCCCTCAGCGGCCATTGCTAGCGCACGTACAGCAGCACAGAAATTGAGGCTCCAGGCTTTCCCTGACGAACAGGGCTTCCACGTTTACCACCAGCTGCACGTGGGCGCTCCCGGAAAAAAAACCCCGAAAAATCACGAACGTCGAACGATTGGTCCCACACCAAAAGTGCCAGGCACTCAAGCTCTTGCTGCTCCTCAGCGGCCATTGGCAGCGCACCTACAGCAGCACAGACATTGGGGCTCCGGGCTTTCCCTGACGAACAGGGCTTTGACGTTTACCACCAGCTGCAAGTGGGCCACCCCTGAAAAAACCCAAAAAATCATGAACGTTGGACGATTGCTCCCACACCAAAAGTGCCAGCCACTCAAGCTCTTGCTGCTCCTCAGCGGCCATTGGCAGCGCACCTACAGCAGCACAGACATTGGGGCTCCAGGCTTTCCCTGACGAACAGGGCTTTGACATTTACCACCAGCAACACGTTGGCTCCCCATGAAAAAAACTCCGAGAAATCACGAACGTCGGACCATTGCTCCCACACCAAAAGTGCCAGCCACTCAATCTCTTGCTGCTCCTCAGCGGCCATTGGCAGCGCACCTACAGCAGCACAGACATTGGGGCTCCAGGCTTTCCATGACGAACAGGGCTTTGACGTTTACCACCAGCTGCACGTGGGCGCTCCCCGAAAAAAACCACAAAAAATCACGAACGTCGGACGATTGCTCCCACACCAAAAGTGCCAGCCACTCAAGCTCTTGCTGCTCCTCAGCGGCCATTGGCAGCGCACCTATAGCAGCACAGACATTGGGGCTCCGGGTTTTCCCTGACGAACAGGGCTTCGACATTTACCACCAGCTGCACCGGGGCGCTCCCTGAAAAAAAAAAAACTCGAAAAATCACGAACGTCGGACCATTGCTCCCACACCAAAAGTGCCAGCCACTCAAGCTCTTGCTGCTCCTCAGCGGCCATTGGCAGTGCACCTACAGCACCACAGACATTGGGGCTCCGGGCTTTCCCTGACGAACAGGGCTTCGACGTATACCACCAGCTGCATGTGGGCGCCCCCTGAAAAAAATCCCGAAAAATCACGAACGTTGGACCATTGCTCGCACACCAAAGGGGCACACACTCAAGCTCTTGCTGCTCCTCAGCGGTCATTGGCAGTGCACCTACAGCAGCACAGACATTGGGCCTCCGGGCTTTCCCTGACGAACAGGGCTTCGACGTTTACCACCAGCTGCACCGGGGCGCTCCCTGAAAAAAAACCCCGAAAAATCACGAACGTCGGACCATTGCTCCCACACCAAAAGTGCCAGCCACTCAAGCTCTTGCTGCTCCTCAGCGGCCATTGGCAGCGCACCTACAGCAGCACAGACATTGGGGCTCCAGGCTTTCCATGACGAACAGGGCTTCGACGTTTACCACCAGATGCACGTGGGCGCTCCCCGAAAAAAAACCACAAAAAATCACGAACGTCGGACGATTGCTCCCACACCAAAAGTGCCAGCCACTCAAGCTCTTGCTGCTCCTCAGCGGCCATTGGCAGCGCACCTATAGCAGCACAGACATTGGGGCTCCAGGCTTTCCCTGACGAACAGGGCTTAAACGTTTACCACCAGCTGCACGTGGGCGCCCCCTGAAAAAACACCCCGAGAAATCACGAACGTCGGACCATTGCTCCCACACCAAAAGTGCCAGCCACTCAATCTCTTGCTGCTCCTCAGCGGCCATTGGCAGCGCACCTACAGCAGCACAGACATTGGGGCTCCAGGCTTTCCATGACGAACAGGGCTTCGACGTTTACCACCAGCTGCACCTGGGCGCCCACTGAAAATAACCCTGAAAAATCACGAACGTTGGACCATTACTCCCACACCAAAAGTGCCAGCCACTCAAGCTCTTGCTGCTCTTCAGCGGCCATTGGCAGTCCACGTACCGCACCAGAGACATTGAGGCTCCGGGCTTTCCCTGTCGAACAGGGCTTCGACATTTATCACCAGCTGCACGTGGGCGCTCCCTGAATAAAAAACCCCAAAAAATCACAAACGTCGGACGATTGCTCCCACACGAAAAGTGCCAGCCACTCAAGCTCTTGCTGCCCCTCAGCGGCCATTGGCAGCGCACCTACAGCACCACAGACATTGGGGCTCCGGGCTTTCTCTGACGAACAGGGCTTCGATGTTTACCACCAGCTGCACGTGGGCGCCCCCTGAAAAAAACCTGAAAAATCACGAACGTCGGACGATTGCTCCCACACCAAAAGTGCCAGCCACTCAAGCTCTTGCTGCCCCTCAGCGGCCATTGCTAGCGCACGTACAGCAGCACAGAAATTGAGGCTCCAGGCTTTCCCTGACGAACAGGGCTTCCACGTTTACCACCAGCTGCACGTGGGCGCTCCCGGAAAAAAAACCCCGAAAAATCACGAACGTCGAACGATTGCTCCCACACCAAAAGTGCCAGGCACTCAAGCTCTTGCTGCTCCTCAGCGGCCATTGGCAGCGCACCTACAGCAGCACAGACATTGGGGCTCCGGGCTTTCCCTGACGAACAGGGCTTTGACGTTTACCACCAGCTGCAAGTGGGCCACCCCTGAAAAAAACCCAAAAAATCATGAACGTTGGACGATTGCTCCCACACCAAAAGTGCCAGCCACTCAAGCTCTTGCTGCTCCTCAGCGGCCATTGGCAGCGCACCTACAGCACCACAGACATTGGGGCTCCAGGCTTTCCATGACGAACACGGCTTTGACGTTTACCACCAGCTGCACGTGGGCGCTCCCCGAAAAAAAAACACAAAAAATCACGAACGTCGGACGATTGCTCCCACACCAAAAGTGCCAGCCACTCAAGCTCTTGCTGCTCCTCAGCGGCCATTGGCAGCGCACCTATAGCAGCACAGACATTGGGGCTCCGGGCTTTCCCTGACGAACAGGGCTTCGACGTTTACCACCAGCTGCACCAGGGCGCTCACTGAAAAAAACCCCAAAAAATCATGAACGTCGGACGATTGCTCCCACACGAAAAGTGCCAGCCACTCAAGCTCTTGATGCTCCTCAGCGGCCATTGGCCGTGCACCTACAGCAGCACAGACATTGGGGCTCCGGGCTTTCCCTGACGAACAGGGCTTCGACGTTTACTACCAGCTGCACCAGGTCGCTCATTGAAAACAACCCCAAAAAATCACGAACGTTGGACCATTGCTCCCACACCAGAAGCGCCAGCCACTCAAGATCTTGCTGCTCCTCAGCGGACATTGGCAGCGCACCTACAACAGCACAGAAACTGGGGCTCCGGGCTTTATCTGGCGAACAGGGCTTCCACGTTTACCACCAGCTACACGTGGGCGCCCACTGAAAAAAACCACAAAAATCACGAACGTCAGACGATTGCTCCCACACCAAAAGTGCCAGCAACTCAAGCTCTTGCTGCTCCTCAGCGGCCATTGGCAGCGCACCTACAGCAGCACAGACACTGGGGCTCCGGGCTTTCCCTGACGAACAGGGCTTCGATGTTTACCACCAGCTGCACATGGGCGCTCCCTGAAAAAAAACCCCAAAAAATCACGAACGTCAGACGATTGCTCCCACACCTAAAGTGCCAGCCACTCAAGCTCTTGCTGCTCCTCAGCGACCATTGGCTGCGCACCTACAGCAGCACAGACATTGGGGCTCCGGGCTTTCCCTGACGAACAGGGCTTCGACGTTTACCACCAGCTGCACGTGGGCGCTCCCGGAGAAAAAAACCCCGAAAAATCACGAACGTCGGACGATTGCTCCCACACCAAAAGTGCCAGCCACTCAAGCTCTTGCTGCTCCTCAGCGGCCATTGGCAGCGCACCTACAGCAGCACAGACATTGGGGCTCCGGGCTTTCCCTGAAAAACAGGGCTTCCACGTTTACCACCAGCTGCAGCATGGAGCTAACTGAAAAAAACCCCGAAAAATCACGAACGTCGGACGATTGCTCCCACACCAAAAGTGCCAGCCACTCAAGCTCTTTATGCTCCTCAGCGGCCATTGGCAGTGCACCTACAGCAGCACAGACATTGGGGCTCCGGGCTTTCCCTGACGAACAGGGCTTCGAAGTTTACCACCAGCTGCACGAGGGCGCCCCCTGAAAAAAACCCCCGAAAAATCCCGAACCTTGGATGATTGCTCCCACACGAAAAGTGCCACACACTCAAGCTCTTGCTGCTCCTCAGCGGCCATTGGCAGTGCACCTACAGCAGCACAGACATTGGGGCTCCGGGCTTTCCCTGACGAACAGGGCTTCGACGTATACCACGAGCTGCACCGGGGCGCCCCCTGAAAAAAAACCCCGAAAGATCACGAACGTCGGACGATTGCTCCCACACCAAAAGTGCCAGCCACTCAAGCTCTTGCTGCTCCTCAGCGGCCACTGGCAGCGCACGTACAGCAGCACAGACATTGGGGCTCCGGGCTTTCCCTGACGAACAGGGCTTCGACGTTTACCACCAGCTGCACCTGGGCGCCCCCTGAAAAAAAAACCCCGAAAGATCACGAACGTCGGACGATTGCTCCCACACCAAAAGTGCCAGCCACTCAAGCTCTTTTTGCTCCTCAGCGGCCATTGGCAGCGCACGTACAGCAGCACAGACATTGGGGCTCCGGGCTTTCCCTGACGAACAGGGCTTCGACGTTAACCACCAGCTGCACCAGGGTGCCCCCTGAAAATAACCCGAAAAATCTCGAACGTCGGACGATTGCTCCCACACCAAAAGTGCCAGCCACTCAAGCTCTTGCTGCCCCTCAGCGGCCATTGGCAGCGCACCTATAGCAGCACAGACATTGGGGCTCCGGACTTTCCCTGACGAACAGGGCTTCGACATTTACCACCGTCTACACGTGGGCGCCCACTGAAAACAACCCCGAATAATCACGAACGTCGGACCATTGCTCCCACACCAAAAGTGCCAGCCACTCAAGCTCTTGCTGCTCCTCAGCGGCCATTGGCAGCGCACCTACAGCAGCACAGACATTGGGGCTCCAGGCTTTCCATGACGAACAGGGCTTCGACGTTTACCACCAGATGCACGTGGGCGCTCCCCGAAAAAAACCACAAAAAATCACGAACGTCGGACGATTGCTCCCACACCAAAAGTGCCAGCCACTCAAGCTCTTGCTGCTCCTCAGCGGCCATTGGCAGCGCACCTATAGCAGCACAGACACTGGGGCTCCGGGCTTTCCCTGACGAACAGGGCTTCGACATTTACCACCAGCTGCACCGGGGCGCTCCCTGAAAAAAAAACTCGAAAAATCACGAACGTCGGACCATTGCTCCCACACCAAAATTGCCAGCAACTAAAGCTCTTGCTGCTCCTCAGCGGCCATTGGCAGTGCACCTACAGCAGCATAGACATTGGGGCTCCGGGCTTTCCCTGACGAACAGGGCTTCGACGTATACCACCAGCTGCATGTGGGCGCCCCCTGAAAAAAAATCCCGAAAAATCACGAACGTTGGACCATTGCTCCCACACCAAAGGGGCACACACTCAAGCTCTTGCTGCTCCTCAGCGGCCATTGGCAGTGCACCTACAGCAGCACAGACATTGGGGCTCCGGGCTTTCCCTGACGAACAGGGCTTAAACGTTTACCACCAGCAACACGTTGGCTCCCCATGAAAAAAAACCCCGAGAAATCACGAACGTCGGAGAATTGCTCCCACACCAAAAGGGCCAGCCACTCAATCTCTTGCTGCTCCTCAGCGGCCATTGGCAGCGCACCTAAAGCAGCACAGACATTGGGGCTCCAGGCTTTCCATGACGAACAGGGCTTCGACGTTTACCACCAGCTGCACCTGGGCGCCCACTGAAAATAACCCTGAAAAATCACGAACGTTGGACCATTACTCCCACACCAAAAGTGCCAGCCACTCAAGCTCTTGCTGCTCCTTAGTGGCCATTGGCAGTCCACGTACCGCACCAGAGACATTGGAGCTCCGGTCTTTCCCTGACAAACAGGGCTTCGACATTTAGCACCAGCTGCACGTGGGCGCTCCCTGAATAAAAAACCCCAAAAAATCACAAACGTCGGACGATTGCTCCCACACCAAAAGTGCCAGCCACTCAAGCTCTTGCTGCTCCTCAGCGGCCATTGGCAGCGCACCTACAGCACCACAGACATTGGGGCTCCGGGCTTTCTCTGACGAACAGGGCTTCGACGTTTACCACCAGCTGCACGTGGGCGCCCCCTGAAAAAAACCTGAAAAATCACGAACGTCGGACGATTGCTCCCACACCAAAAGTGCCAGCCACTCAAGCTCTTGCTGCTCCTCAGCGGCCATTGCTAGCGCACCTACAGCAGCACAGAAATTGAGGCTCCAGGCTTTCCCTGACGAACAGGGCTTCCACGTTTACCACCAGCTGCACGTGGGCGCTCCCGGAAAAAAAACCCCGAAAAATCACGAACGTCGAATGATTGCTCCCACACCAAAAGTGCCAGGCACTCAAGCTCTTGCTGCTCCTCAGCGGCCATTGGCAGCGCACCTACAGCAGCACAGACATTGGGGCTCCGGGCTTTCCCTGACAAACAGGGCTTTGACGTTTACCACCAGATGCACGTGGGCGACCCCTGAAAAAAACCCAAAAAATCATGAACGTTGGACAATTGCTCCCTCACCAAAAGTGCCAGCCACTCAAGCTCTTGCTGCTCCTCAGCGGCCATTGGCAGCGCACCTACAGCAGCACAGACATTGGGGCTCCGGGCTTTCCCTGACGAACAGGGATTCGACGTTTACCACCAGCCACACGTGGGCGCCCACTGAAAAAAACCCCGAAAAATCAAGAACGTCGGACGATTGCTCCCACACCAAAAGTGCTAGACACTCAAGCTCTTGCTGCTCCTCAGCGGCCATTGGTAGCGCAGCTACAGCAGCACAGACATTGAGGCTCCGGGCTTTCCCTGACGAACAGGGCTTCCACGTTTAACACCAGCTGCACCGGGGCGCCCCCTGAAAAAAAACCCCGAAAAATCACGAACGTCGGACCATTGCTCCCACACCAAAAGGGCCAGCCACTCAAGCTCTTGCTGCTCCTCAGCGGCCATTGGCAGCGCACCTACAGCAGCACAGACATTGGGGCTCCGGGCTTTCCCTGACGAACAGGGCTTCCACGTTTACCAGCAGGTGCAAAAGGGTGCCCACTGAAAAAAACCCCGAAAAATCACAAATGTCGGAAGATTGCTCCCACACCAAAAGGGCCAGCCACTCAAGCTCTTGCTGCTCCTCAGCGGCCATTGGCAGTCCACCTACAGCACCACAGACATTGGGGCTCCGGGCTTTCCCTGACGAACAGGGCTTCGACGTTTACCACCAGCTGCACGTGGGCGCTCCCTGAAAAAAAACCCCAAAAAATCACGAACGTCGGACCATTGCTCCCACACCAAAAGTGCCAGGCACTCAAGCTCTTGCTGCTCCTCAGCGGCCATTGGCAGTGCACCTACCGCAGCACAGACATTGGGGCTCCGGGCTTACTCTGACGAACAGGGCTTCGACGTTTACCACCAGCTGCACGTGGGAGTCCACTGAAAAAGAACCCCGAAAAATCACAAACGTCGGACCATTGCTCCCACACCAAAAGTGCCAGCCACTCAAGCTCTTGCTGCTCCTCAGCGGCCATTGGCAGCGCACCTACAGCAGCACAGACATTGGGGCTCCGGGCTTTCCCTGACGAAAAGGGCTTTGACGTTTACCACCAGCTGCACGTGGGCGCCCCCTGAAAATGAAGCCCAAAAAAACACGAACGTCGGACGATTGCTCCCACACCAAAAGTGCCAGCCACTCAAACCCTTGCTGCTCCTCAGCGGCCATTGGCAACGCATCTACAGCAGCACAGACATTGAGGCTCCGGGCTTTCCCTGACGAACAGGGCTTCGACGTTTACCACCAGCTGCACATTGGCGCCTCCTGAAAAAAAACCCCAAAAAAACACGAACGTCGGACCATTGCTCCCACACGAAAAGTGCCAGCCACTCAAGCTCTTGCTGCTCCTCAGCGGCCATTGGCAGTGCACCTACAGCAGCACAGACATTGGGGCTCCGGTCTTTCCCTGACGAACAGGGCTTCGACGTTTACCACCAGCTGCACTTGATCGCTCCATGATAAAAACTCCAAAAAATCACGAACATCGGACCATTGCTCCCACACCAAAAGTGCCAGCCACTCAAGCTCTTGCTGCTCCTCAGCGGCCATTGGCACTCCACGTACTGCACCAGAGACATTGAGGCTCCGGTCTTTCCCTGACGAACAGGGCTTCAAAGTTTACCACCAGCTGCTCATGAGCGCCTCCTGAAAAAAAACCCAAAAAATCACGAACGCCGGACCATTGCTCCAACACCAAAAGTGCCAGCCACTCAAGCTCTTGCTGCCCCTCAGCGGCAATTCGCAGCGCACCTACCGCAGCACAGACATTGGGGCTCTGGGCTTTCCCAGACGAACAGGCCTTCGACGTTTACCACCAGCTGCACGTTGGCACCCTCTGAATAAAAAACCCGAAAAATTACGAACATCGGACCATTGGTCCCACAAAAAAAGTGCTGGACACTCAAGCTATTGCTGCTCCTCAGCGGCTATTGACAGTGCACCTACAGCACCAGAGACATTGGGGCTCGGGGCTTTCCCTGACGAACAGGGCTTCGACGTTTACCACCAGCTGCATGTGGGCGCCCCCTGAAAAAAAACCCCAAAAAATTACAAACGTCGGACGATTGCTGCAACACCAGAAGTGCCAGCCACTCAAGCTCTTGCTGCTCCTCAGCGGCCATTGGCAGTCCACTTACAGCAGCACAGACATTGGGGCTCCGGGCTTTCCCTGACGAACAAGGTTTCAACGTTTACCACCAGGTGCACGTGGGCGCCCACTGAAAAAAAACCCCGAAAAATCACGAACGTCGGAAGATTGCTCCCACACCAAAAGTGCCAGCCACTCAAGCTCTTGCTGCTCCTCAGCGGACATTGGCAGTGCACCTACAGCACCACAGATATTGGGGCTCCGGGCTTTCCCTGACGAACAGGGCTTCGACGTTTACCACCAGCTGCACGTGCGTGCTCCCTGAAAAAAAACCCCGTAAAATCACGAACGTCGGACCATTGCTAACACACCAAAAGTGCCAGCCACTCAAGCTCTTGCTGCTCCTCCACGGCCATTGGCAGTCCACGTACCGCACCACAGACATTGAGGCACCGGTCTTTCCCTGACGAACAGGGCTTCTACATTTACCCCCAGCTGCACGTGGGCGCTCCCTGAAAAAAAACCCAAAAAAATCACCAACGTCAGAAGATTGCTCCCACACCAAAAGTGCCAGCCACTCAAGCTCTTGCTGCTCCACAGCGGCCATTGGCAGCGCACCTACAGCACCACAGACATTGGGGCTCCGGGTTTTCCCTGAGGAGCAGGGCTTCGACGATTACCACCAGCTGCACGTGGGCGCTCCCTGAAAAAAAACCCAAAAAATCACGAACGTCGGACGATTGTTCTTACACAAAAGTGCCAGCCATTCAAACCCTTGCTGCTCCTCAGCGGCCATTGGCAGCGCACCTACAGCAGCACAGACATTGGGGCTCCGGGCATTCCCTGACGAACAGGGCTTCGACGTTTACCACCAGCTGCACGTTGGCACCCTCTGAATAAAAAACCCGAAAAATTACGAACATCGGACCATTGGTCCCACAAAAAAAGTGCTGGACACTCAAGCTCTTGCTGCTCCTCAGCGGCCATTGACAGTGCACCTACAGCACCACAGACATTGGGGCTCGGGGCTTTCCCTGACGAACAGGGCTTCGACGTTTACCACCAGCTGCATGTGGGCGCCCACTGAAAAAAAAACCCCGAAATATAACAAACGTCGGATCATTGATCCCACACTAAAAGTGCCAGCCACTCAAGCTCTTGCTGCTCCTCAGCGGCCATTGGCAGTCCACCTACCGCACCAGAGACATTGGGGCTCCGGGCTTTCCATGACGAACAGGGTTTCGACGTTTACCAACAGCTGCGCATGGGCGCCCACCAAAAAGAAACCCAGAAAAATCACCAACGTCGGAAGATTGCTCCAACACCAAAAGTGCCAGCCACTCAAGATCTTGCTGCTCCTCAGCGGCCATTGGCAGCGCACCTACAGCAGCACAGACATTGGGGCTCCGGGCTTTCCCTGACGAACAGGGCTTCGACGTTTACTACCGTCTACACGTGGGCGCCCACTGAAAACAACCCCGAATAATCACGAACGTCGGACGATTGCTGCCACACCAAAAGTGCCAGCCACTCAAGCTCTTGCTGCTCCTCAGCGGCCATTGGCAGTCCACGTACCGCACCACAGACATTGAGGCACCAGTCTTTCCCTGACGAACAGGGCTTCTACATTTACCACCATCTACACGTGGGCGCCCAGTGAAAACAACCCCGAATAATCACGAACTTCGGGCCACTACACCCACACCAAAAGTGCCAGACACTCAAGATCTTGCTGCTCCTCAGCGGCCATTGGCAGCGCACCTACAGCAGCACAGACATTGGGTCTCTGGGCTTTCTCTGACGAACAGGCCTTCCACGTTTACCACCAGCTGCACCAGGGTGCCAACTGAAAAAAAAACTCGAAAAATCATGAACGTCGGACGATTGCTCCCACACCAAAAGTGCCAGCCACTCAAGCTCTTGCTGCTCCTCAGCGGCCATTGGCAGCGCACCTACAGCAGCACAGACATTGGGGCTCCGGGCTTTCCCTGACGAACAGGGCTTCGACGTTTACCACCATCTACACGTGGGCGGCCAGTGAAAACAACCCCGAATAATCAGGAATGTTGGACGATTGCTCCCACACCAAAAGTGCCAGCCACTCAAGCTCTTGCTGCTCCTCAGCGGCCATTGGTAGCGCACCTACAGCAGCACAGCCACTGGGGCTCCGGACGTTCCCTGACGAACAGGGCTTCCACGTTTACCACCAGCAACACGTGGGCGCCCCCTGAATAAAAACCCCGAAAAAGCACGAACGTTGGACCATTGCTCCCACACCAAAAGTGCCAGCCACTCAAGCTCTTGCTGCTCCTCAGCGGCCATTGGCAGCGCACATACAGCAGCACAGACATTGAGGCTCCGGGCTTTCCCTGATGAACAGGGCTTCGACATTTACCACAAGCTGCACCTGGGTGTCCCCTGAGAAACCCCCGAAAAATCACGAACGTCGGACGATTACTCCCACACCAAAAGTGCCAGCCACTCAAGCTCTTGCTGCTCCTCAGCGGCCATTGGCAGTCCACGTACCGCACCAGAGACATTGAGGCTCCGGTCTTTCCCTGACGAACAGGGCTTCTACATTTACCACCAGCTGCAGGTGGACGGCCCCTGAAGAAAAACCCAAAAAAATCACCAACATCGGAAGATTGCTCCCACACCAAAAGTGACAGCCACTCAAGATCTTGCTGCTCCTCAGCGGCCAGTGGCAGCGCACCTACAGCAGCACAGACATTGGGACTCCGGGCTTTCCCTGAGGAGCAGGGCTTCGACGTTTACCATCAGCTGTACGTGAGCGCCCCCTGAACAAAACCTGAAAAATCACGAACGTCGGACCATTGCTCCCACACCAAAAGTGCCAGCCACTCAAGCTCTTGCTGCTCCTCAGCGGCCATTGGCAGCGCACCTACAGCAGCACAGACACTGGGGCTCCGGGCTTTCCCTGACGAACAGGGCTTCCACGTTTACCACCAGCTGCACTTGGGCGTCCCCTGAAAAAAAATCCCGAAATATCACGAACGTCGGACCATTGCTCCCACACCAAAAGTGCCAGCCACTCAAGCTCTTGCTGCTCCTCAGCGGTCATTGGCAGTCCACCTACAGCACCAACAGACTTCAGGACTCCGTGCTATCCCTAAGGAACAGAGCTTCGACGTTTACCAAAAGCTGCACGTGGGCGCCCACTGAAAAAAAACCCAGAAAAAACACAAACGTCAGACGATTGCTCCCACACCAAAAGTGCCAGCCACTCAAGCTCTTGCTGCTCCTCAGGTGCCATTGGCAGTGCACCTACAGCACCACAGACATTGGGGCACCAGGCTATTCCTGATGAACAGGGCTTCGTTGTTTACCAACAGCTGCACGTGGGCTCTCCCTGAAAAAAAACCCTGAAAAATCACGAAAGTCGGACGATTGCTCCCACACCAAAAGTGCCAGCCACTCAAGATCTTGCTGCTCCTCAGCGGCCATTGGCAGCGCACTTACAGCAGCACAGATATTGGGGCTCCGGGTTTTCCCTGACGAACAGGGCTTTGACGTTTACCACCAGCTACATGTGGGCGCCCACTGAAAACACCCCTAAAAATCACGAACGTTGGACCATTGCTCCCACACCAAAAGGGCCTGCCACTCAAGCTCTTGCTGCTCCTCAGCGGCCATTGGCAGCGCACCTACAGCAGCACAGACATTGGGGCTCCAGGTTTTCCCTGACGAACAGGGTTTCGACATTTACCACCAGCTGCACCTGGGCGCCCAATTAAAAGAAACCCAAAAAATCATGAACGTCGGACCACTGCACCCACAACAAAAGTGCCAGACACTCAAGCTCTTGCTGTTCCTCAGCGGCCATTTTCAGTGCACGTACAGCAGCACAGACTTTGGGGCTCTGGGCTTTCCCTGACGAACAGGGCTTAGACGTTTCCCACCAGCTGCAACAGGGCGCCCCGTGTAAAAAAACCCCGAAAAATCACGAATGTCAGACCATTGCTCCCACACCAAAAGTGCCAGCCACTCAAGCTCTTGCTGCTCCTCAGCCGCCATTGGCAGTGCACCTACAGCAGCACAGATATTGGGGCTCCGGGCTTTCCTTGACGAACAGGGCTTCGACGTATACCACCAGCTGCACGTGGGCGCTCCCTGAAAAAAAGCCCCGAAAAATCTCGAACGTCGGACGATTGCTCCCACACCAAAATTGTCAGCCACTCAAGCTCTTGCTGCTCCTCAGGTGCCATTGGCAGCTCTCCTACCGCAGCACAGACATTGGGGCTCCAGGCTTTCCCTGACGAACAGGGCTTCGACGTTTACCACCAGCTGCATGTGGGCGCACCCTTATAAAAAAATTCCTAAATATCATGAAGGTCGGACGATTGCTCCCACACCAAAAGTGCCAGCCACTCAAGCTCTTGCTGCTCCTCAGCGGCCATTGGTAGCGCACCTACAGCAGGACAGACATTGGGGCTCCGGGCTTTCCCTGACGAGCAGGGCTTCGACGTTTACCACCAGCTTCACCAGGGAGCTCACTGAAAAAAACCCAAAAAAATCACGAACATCAGGCGATTGCTCCCACACCAAAAGTGCCAGCCACTCAAGCTCTTGCTGCTCCTCAGCGGCCATTGGCAGTGCACCTACCGCACCAGAGACATTGGGGCTCCGGGCTTTCCCTGACGAACAGGGCTTCGACGTTATCCACCAGCTGCATCTGGGCGCTCCCTGAAAAAAAACCCCGAAAAATCACGAACGTCGGACGATTGCTCCCACACCAAATGTGCCAGCCACTCAAGCTCTTGCTGCTCCTCAGCGGACATTGGCAGTGCACCTAGAGCAGCACAGACATTGGGGCTCCGGGCTTTCCCTGACGAACAGGGCTTGAATATTTACCACCAGCTGGACGTGGTCGCTCCCTAAAAAAAAAAACTCGAAAAATCACGAACGTTGGACCATTGCTCCCACACCAAAAGTGCCAGCCACTCAAGCTCTTGCTGCTCCTCAGCGGCCATTGGCAGTCCACGTACCGCACCAGAGACATTGAGGCTCCGGTCTTTCACTGACGAACAGGGCTTCGACGTTTACCACCAGCTACACGTGGGCGCCTAGTGAAAAAAACCCCGAAAAATCACAAACGTCTGACGATTGCTCCCACACCAAAAGTGCCAGCCACTCAAGCTCTTGCTGCTCCTCAGCAGCCATTGGCAGTGCACCTACAGCACCACAGACATTGGGGCTTCGGGCTTTCCCTGACCAACAGGGCTTCGACATTTACCACCAGCTGCACCAGGGCGCTCCCTGAAAAAAAACCCCAAAAAATCACGAACGTTGGACCATTGCTCCCACACCAAAAGTGCCAGCCACTCAAGCTCTTGCTGCTCCTCAGCGGCCATTGGCAGTGCACCTACAGGACCACAGACATTGGGGCTCCTGGCTTTCCCTGACGAACAGGGCTTCGACGTTTACCACCAGCTGCACTTGGGCGTCGCCTGAAAAAAAATCCCGAAATATCACGAACGTCGGACCATTGCTCCCACACCAAAAGTGCCAGCCACTCAAGCTCTTGCTGCTCCTCAGCGGACATTGGCAGCGCACGTACAGCAGCACAGACATTGGGGCTCCGGGCTTTCCCTGACAAACAGGGCTTCGACGTTTACCACCAGCTGCACACGGGCGCTCCCTGAAAAAAAACCCAAAAAAATCACGAACGTCGGACCATTGCTCCCACACCAAAAGTGCCAGGCACTAAAGCTCTTGCTGCTCCTCAGCGGCCATTGGCAGTGCACCTACAGCACCACAGACTTTAGGACTCCGTGCTATCCCTGACGAACAGGGCTTCGACGTTTACCACCAGCTGCACAACGGCGCCCACTGGAAAAAAAACCCAAAAAATCACGAACGTTGGACAATTGCTCCCACACCAAAAGTGCCAGCCACTCAAGCTCTTGCTGCTCCTCAGCGGCCATTGGCAGCGCACCTACAGCACCACAGACATTGGGGCTCCGGGCTTTCCCTGACGAACAGGGCTTCGACGTTTACCACCAGCTGCACCAGGGCACCCCCTGAAAAATAAACCCGAAAAAACACGAACGTCAGACCATTGCTCCCATACCAAAAGTGTCAGCCACTCAAGCTCTTGCTGCTCCTCAGCGGCCATTGGCATTGCACCTACCGCACCAGAGACATTGGGGCTCTGGGCTTTCTCTGACGAACAGGGCTTCGACGTTTACCACCAGCTGCACGTGGGCGCCCCCTGAAAAAAACCTGAAAAATCACGAACGTCGGACGATTGCTCCCACACCAAAAGTGCCAGCCACTCAAGCTCTTGCTGCTCCTCAGCGGCCATTGGCAGCGCACCTACAGCAGCACAGACATTGGGGCTCCAGGCTTTCCCTGAAAAACAGGGCTTCCACGTTTACCACCAGCTGCAGCATGGAGCTAACTGAAAAAAACCCCGAAAAATCACGAACGTCGGACGATTGCTCCCACACCAAAAGTGCCAGCCACTCAAGCTCTTTATGCTCCTCAGCGGCCATTGGCAGTGCACCTACAGCAGCACAGACATTGGGGCTCCGGGCTTTCCCTGACGAACAGGGCTTTGAAGTTTACCACCAGCTGCACGAGGGCGCCCCCTGAAAAAAACCCCCGAAAAATCCCGAACCTTGGATGATTGCTCCCACACGAAAAGTGCCACACACTCAAGCTCTTGCTGCTCCTCAGCGGCCATTGGCAGTGCACCTACAGCAGCACAGACATTGGGGCTCCGGGCTTTCCCTGACGAACAGGGCTTCGACGTATACCACCAGCTGCACCGGGGCGCCCCCGAAAAAAACCCGAAAGATCACGAACGTCGGACGATTGCTCCCACACCAAAAGTGCCAGCCACTCAAGCTCTTGCTGCTCCTCAGCGGCCACTGGCAGCGCACGTACAGCAGCACAGACATTGGGGCTCCGGGCTTTCCCTGACGAACAGGGCTTCGACGTTTACCACCAGCTGCACCTGGGCGCCCCCTGAAAAAAAACCCCGAAAGATCACGAACGTCGGACGATTGCTCCCACACCAAAAGTGCCAGCCACTCAAGCTCTTGCTGCTCCTCAGCGGCCATTGGCAGCGCACGTACAGCAGCACAGACATTGGGGCTCCGGGCTTTCCCTGACGAACAGGGCTTCGACGTTTACCACCAGCTGCACCAGGGTGCCCCCTGAAAATAACCCGAAAAATCTCGAACGTCGGACGATTGCTCCCACACCAAAAGTGCCAGCCACTCAAGCTCTTGCTGCCCCTCAGCGGCCATTGGCAGCGCACCTATAGCAGCACAGACATTGGGGCTCCGGACTTTCCCTGACGAACAGGGCTTCGACATTTACCACCGTCTACACGTGGGCGCCCACTGAAAACAACCCCGAATAATCACGAACGTCGGACGATTGCTCCCACACCAAAAGTGCCAGCCACTCAAGCTCTTGCTGCTCCTCAGCGGCCATTGGCAGCGCACCTACAGCAGCACAGACATTGGGGCTCCAGGCTTTCCATGACGAACAGGGCTTCGACGTTTACCACCAGATGCACGTGGGCGCTCCCCGAAAAAAAACCACAAAAAATCACGAACGTCGGACGATTGCTCCCACACCAAAAGTGCCAGCCACTCAAGCTCTTGCTCCTCCTCAGCGGCCATTGGCAGCGCACCTATAGCAGCACAGTCACTGGGGCTCCGGGCTTTCCCTGACGAACAGGGCTTCGACATTTACCACCAGCTGCACCGGGGCGCTCCCTGAAAAAAAAACTCGAAAAATCACGAACGTCGGACCATTGCTCCCACACCAAAATTGCCAGCAACTAAAGCTCTTGCTGCTCCTCAGCGGCCATTGGCAGTGCACCTACAGCAGCATAGACATTGGGGCTCCGGGCTTTCCCTGACGAACAGGGCTTCGACGTATACCACCAGCTGCATGTGGGCGCCCCCTGAAAAAAAATCCCGAAAAATCACGAACGTTGGACCATTGCTCCCACACCAAAGGGGCACAAACTCAAGCTCTTGCTGCTCCTCAGCGGTCATTGGCAGTGCACCTACAGCAGCACAGACATTGGGGCTCCGGGCTTTCCCTGACGAACAGGGCTTCCACGTTTACCACCAGCTGCACCTGGGCGCTCCCGGAAAAAAAAACCCAAAAAATCACGAACGTCAGACGATTGCTCCCACACCAAAAGTGCCAGCCACTCAAGCTCTTGCTGCTCCTCAGCGGCCATTGGCAGCGCACCTACAGCACCACAGACATTGGGGCTCCGGACTTTCCCTGACGAACTGGGCTTCGACGTTTACCACCAGCTGCATGTGGGCGCCCCCTGAAAAAAAACCCCAAAAAATCACGAACGTCGGACGATTGCTCCCACACCAAATGTGCCAGCCACTCAATCTCTTGCTGCTCCTCAGCGGCCATTGGCAGCGCACCTACAGCAGCACAGACATTGGGGCTCCAGGCTTTCCCTGACGTAAAGGGCTTCGACGTTTACCACCAGCTGCACGTGGGCACCCCCTGAATATGAACCCCAAAAAACCACGAACGTTGGACCATTGCTCCCACACCAAAAGTGCCAGCCACTCAAGCTCTTGCTGCTCCTCAGCGGCCATTGGCAGTGCACCTACAGCAGCACAGACATTGGGGCTCCGGGCTTTCCCTGACGAACAGGGCTTAAACGTTTACCACCAGCAACACGTTGGCTCCCCATGAAAAAAAACCCCGAGAAATCACGAACGTCGGACAATTGCTCCCACACCAAAAGGGCCAGCCACTCAATCTCTTGCTGCTCCTCAGCGGCCATTGGCAGCGCACCTACAGCAGCACAGACATTGGGGCTCCAGGCTTTCCATGACGAACAGGGCTTCGACGTTTACCACCAGCTGCACCTGGGCGCCCACTGAAAATAACCCTGAAAAATCACGAACGTTGGACCATTACTCCCACACCAAAAGTGCCAGCCACTCAAGCTCTTGCTGCTCCTCAGTGGCCATTGGCAGTCCACGTACCGCACCAGAGACATTGGAGCTCCGGTTTTTCCCTGACAAACAGGGCTTCGACATTTAGCACCAGCTGCACGTGGGCGCTCCCTGAATAAAAAACCCCAAAAAATCACAAACGTCGGACGATTGCTCCCACACCAAAAGTGCCAGCCACTCAAGCTCTTGCTGCTCCTCAGCGGCCATTGGCAGCGCACCTACAGCACCACAGACATTGGGGCTCCGGGCTTTCTCTGACGAACAGGGCTTCGACGTTTACCACCAGCTGCACGTGGGCGCCCCCTGAAAAAAACCTGAAAAATCACGAACGTCGGACGATTGCTCCCACACCAAAAGTGCCAGCCACTCAAGCTCTTGCTGCCCCTCAGCGGCCATTGCTAGCGCACGTACAGCAGCACAGAAATTGAGGCTCCAGGCTTTCCCTGACGAACAGGGCTTCCACGTTTACCACCAGCTGCACGTGGGCGCTCCCGGAAAAAAAACCCCGAAAAATCACGAACGTCGAATGATTGCTCCCACACCAAAAGGGCCAGCCACTCAAGCTCTTGCTGCTCCTCAGCGGCCATTGGCAGCGCACCTACAGCAGCACAGACATTGGGGCTCCGGGCTTTCCCTGACAAACAGGGCTTTGACGTTTACCACCAGATGCACGTGGGCGACCCCTGAAAAAAACCCAAAAAATCATGAACGTTGGACGATTGCTCCCTCACCAAAAGTGCCAGACACTCAAGCTCTTGCTGCTCCTCAGCGGCCATTGGCAGCGCACCTACAGCAGCACAGACATTGGGGCTCCGGGTTTTCCCGGACGAACAGGGCTTAGACGTTTACCACTGTCGTAGTTCAGCCCTGATCAGGACCAGACTACGCAGTCTCTCTCTCACTCCCCCCACCCTCCGAAAGAACAGGGAGAGAAAATATAAGGAAAAACGGCTCGAGGTTTGAGATAAGGACGGGGAGAAATCCTTAAAGTTACCATCACGGGCAAAACAGACTCGACTTGGGGAAAACTATTCATTTATTACTACAAACAGCAAGATAATGAGACAGAGAACAAGATAACCTCCATCCACCCCTCCCTCTTCCCAAGCTTAACTTTATCTCTACTACCTTCCCCCCCCCGAGCGGCACAGGGGGGAAGAGGGAATGGGGGTTGCAGTCAGTTCATCATACGTTGTTTCACGCCGCTGCTTCATGGTCGGGGGAAGAACTCCTCACATTCCTCCCCTCCTCCATCATGGGGTCCCACCCCTACGCCACAGTCCTTCGTGGAACTGCTCCGGCGTGGGTCATCTCTTCCACAGAGTGCAGTCTCTCCAGAACGGCTGTCCCAGCGGGCCCTCCACGGGCCACAGCGCCTTCAGGCATCCACCTCCCCCGGTACGGGGTCCTTCACGGGCTCCAAGTGGATCTCTGCTCCTCCGTGCACCTCCATGGGCTGCAGGGGGACAACCTGCTCCACCATGGTCATCACCACAGGCTGCAGGGGAATCTTGGCTAGGAGCCGCATTACTCCTCCCCCTCCTTTCTGAACTGACCTTGGCGTCTGCAGACGTTCCTCACTCACAACAGGGTGGTAGATGTCTCTCAGGATCTTTTTACATCTTATTCACTTCTCATCTCCTTTCCACTTCTTGCAGCCGGGCCGGACCAAGTCGGGCCCAGTCGGCTGCCTGGCGAGAGGCCAGAGGGTGAGGCCTGCAAGGCCCATGAGGCCTGCGCCTCCCCCTCTGCACCTCCGCCCCCGCTCAGCTTCTTCACATCTTCTCTTCTCTCTTTTTTTTTCTGTTTTCCCCTTCTTAATACGTTATCGCAGAGGCGTTATCACTGAACATTCTGCTACCAATCGGCTCGACCTTGGCCAGCAGCAGGTCCGCCCTAGGCCCGGCTGAGTCCACTGAACAAAGGGGAGCGACTTCTAGCAGTTTCCTGCAGAAGCTACCACCTTAGGCCCCCCCTCACTAACAAAACCATGACAACCACCAGCTGCACTTGGGCGACCCCTGAAAAAAACCCAAAAAATCACGAACGTCGGACGATTGCTCCCACACCAGAAGTGCCAGCCACTCAAGCTCTTGCTGCTCCTCAGCGGCCATTGGCAGCGCACCTACAGCAGCACAGACATTGGGGCTCCGGGCTTTCCCTGACGAACAGGGATTCGACGTTTACCACCAGCCACACGTGGGCGCCCACTGAAAAAAACCCCGAAAAATCAAGAACATCGGACGATTGCTCCCACACCAAAAGTGCTAGACACTCAAGCTCTTGCTGCTCCTCAGCGGCCATTGGTAGCGCAGCTACAGCAGCACAGACATTGAGGCTCCGGGCTTTCCCTGACGAACAGGGCTTCCACGTTTACCACCAGCTGCACCGGGGCGCCCCCTGAAAAAAAACCCCGAAAAATCACGAACGTCGGACCATTGCTCCCACACCAAAAGGGCCAGCCACTCAAGCTCTTGCTGCTCCTCAGCGGCCATTGGCAGCGCACCTACAGCAGCACAGACATTGGGGCTCCGGGCTTTCCCTGACGAACAGGGCTTCCACGTTTACCAGCAGGTGCAACAGGGTGCCCACTGAAAAAAACCCCGAAAAATCACAAATGTCGGAAGATTGCTCCCACACCAAAAGGGCCAGCCACTCAAGCTCTTGCTGCTCCTCAGCGGCCATTGGCAGTCCACCTACAGCAGCACAGACATTGGGGCTCCGGGCTTTCCCTGACGAACAGGGCTTCGACGTTTACCACCAGCTGCACCTGGGCGCTCCCTGAAAAAAAACCCCAAAAAATCACGAACGTCGGACCATTGCTCCCACACCAAAAGTGCCAGGCACTCAAGCTCTTGCTGCTCCTCAGCGGCCATTGGCAGTGCACCTACCGCAGCACAGACATTGGGGCTCCGGGCTTACTCTGACGAACAGGGCTTCGACGTTTACCACCAGCTGCACGTGGGAGTCCACTGAAAAAGAACCCCGAAAAATCACAAACGTCGGACCATTGCTCCCACACCAAAAGTGCCAGCCACTCAAGCTCTTGCTGCTCCTCAGCGGCCATTGGCAGCGCACCTACAGCAGCACAGACATTGGGGCTCCGGGCTTTCCCTGACGAAAAGGGCTTTGACGTTTACCACCAGCTGCACGTGGGCGCCCCCTGAAAATGAAGCCCAAAAAACACGAACGTCGGACGATTGCTCCCACACCAAAAGTGCCAGCCACTCAAACCCTTGCTGCTCCTCAGCGGCCATTGGCAGCGCATCTACAGCAGCACAGACATTGAGGCTCCGGGCTTTCCCTGACGAACAGGGCTTCGACGTTTACCACCAGCTGCACATTGGCGCCTCCTGAAAAAAAACCCCAAAAAAACACGAACGTCGGACCATTGCTCCCACACCAAAAGTGCCAGCCACTCAAGCTCTTGCTGCTCCTCAGCGGCCATTGGCAGTGCACCTACAGCAGCACAGACATTGGGGCTCCGGGCTTTCCCTGACGAACAGGGCTTCGACGTTTACCACCAGCTGCACTTGATCGCTCCATGATAAAAACTCCAAAAAATCACGAACATCGGACCATTGCTCCCACACCAAAAGTGCCAGCCACTCAAGCTCTTGCTGCTCCTCAGCGGCCATTGGCACTCCACGTACTGCACCAGAGACATTGAGGCTCCGGTCTTTCCCTGACGAACAGGGCTTCAAAGTTTACCACCAGCTGCTCATGAGCGCCTCCTGAAAAAAAACCCAAAAAATCACGAACGCCGGACCATTGCTCCCACACCAAAAGTGCCAGCCACTCAAGCTCTTGCTGCCCCTCAGCGGCAATTCGCAGCGCACCTACCGCAGCACAGACATTGGGGCTCTGGGCTTTCCCAGACGAACAGGCCTTCGACGTTTACCACCAGCTGCACGTTGGCACCCTCTGAATAAAAAACCCGAAAAATTACGAACATCGGACCATTGGTCCCACAAAAAAAGTGCTGGACACTCAAGCTCTTGCTGCTCCTCAGCGGCCATTGACAGTGCACCTACAGCACCAGAGACATTGGGGCTCGGGGCTTTCCCTGACGAACAGGGCTTCGACGTTTACCACCAGCTGCATGTGGGCGCCCCCTGAAAAAAAACCCCAAAAAATTACAAACGTCGGACGATTGCTGCAACACCAGAAGTGCCAGCCACTCAAGCTCTTGCTGCTCCTCAGCGGCCATTGGCAGTCCACTTACAGCAGCACAGACATTGGGGCTCCGGGCTTTCCCTGACGAACAAGGTTTCAACGTTTACCACCAGGTGCACGTGGGCGCCCACTGAAAAAAAACCCCGAAAAATCACGAACGTCGGAAGATTGCTCCCACACCAAAAGTGCCAGCCACTCAAGCTCTTGCTGCTCCTCAGCGGACATTGGCAGTGCACCTACAGCACCACAGATATTGGGGCTCCGGGCTTTCCCTGACGAACAGGGCTTCGACGTTTACCACCAGCTGCACGTGCGTGCTCCCTGAAAAAAAACCCCGTAAAATCACGAACGTCGGACGATTGCTAACACACCAAAAGTGCCAGCCACTCAAGCTCTTGCTGCTCCTCAGCGGCCATTGGCAGTCCACGTACCGCACCACAGACATTGAGGCACCGGTCTTTCCCTGACGAACAGGGCTTCTACATTTACCCCCAGCTGCACGTGGGCGCTCCCTGAAAAAAAACCCAAAAAAATCACCAACGTCAGAAGATTGCTCCCACACCAAAAGTGCCAGCCACTCAAGCTCTTGCTGCTCCTCAGCGGCCATTGGCAGCGCACCTACAGCACCACAGACATTGGGGCTCCGGGTTTTCCCTGAGGAGCAGGGCTTCGACGATTACCACCAGCTGCACGTGGGCGCTCCCTGAAAAAAAACCCAAAAAATCACGAACGTCGGACGATTGTTCTCACACAAAAGTGCCAGCCATTCAAACCCTTGCTGCTCCTCAGCGGCCATTGGCAGCGCACCTACAGCAGCACAGACATTGGGGCTCCGGGCATTCCCTGACGAACAGGGCTTCGACGTTTACCACCAGCTGCACGTTGGCACCCTCTGAATAAAAAACCCGAAAAATTACGAACATCGGACCATTGGTCCCACAAAAAAAGTGCTGGACACTCAAGCTCTTGCTGCTCCTCAGCGGCCATTGACAGTGCAGCTACAGCACCACAGACATTGGGGCTCGGGGCTTTCCCTGACGAACAGGGCTTCGACGTTTACCACCAGCTGCATGTGGGCGCCCACTGAAAAAAAACCCCGAAATATAACAAACGTCGGATCATTGATCCCACACTAAAAGTGCCAGCCACTCAAGCTCTTGCTGCTCCTCAGCGGCCATTGGCAGTCCACCTACCGCACCAGAGACATTGGGGCTCCGGGCTTTCCATGACGAACAGGGTTTCGACGTTTACCAACAGCTGCGCATGGGCGCCCACCAAAAAGAAACCCAGAAAAATCACCAACGTCGGAAGATTGCTCCAACACCAAAAGTGCCAGCCACTCAAGATCTTGCTGCTCCTCAGCGGCCATTGGCAGCGCACATACAGCAGCACAGACATTGGGGCTCCGGGCTTTCCCTGACGAACAGGGCTTCGACGTTTACTACCGTCTACACGTGGGCGCCCACTGAAAACAACCCCGAATAATCACGAACGTCGGACGATTGCTGCCACACCAAAAGTGCCAGCCACTCAAGCTCTTGCTGCTCCTCAGCGGCCATTGGCAGTCCACGTACCGCACCACAGACATTGAGGCACCAGTCTTTCCCTGACGAACAGGGCTTCTACATTTACCACCATCTACACGTGGGCGCCCAGTGAAAACAACCCCGAATAATCACGAACTTCGGGCCACTACACCCCACACCAAAAGTGCCAGACACTCAAGCTCTTGCTACTCCTCAGCGGTCATTTTCAGTGCACCTACAGCAGCACAGACATTGGGTCTCTGGGCTTTCTCTGACGAACAGGCCTTCCACGTTTACCACCAGCTGCACCAGGGTGCCAACTGAAAAAAAAAAACTCGAAAAATCATGAACGTCGGACGATTGCTCCCACACCAAAAGTGCCAGCCACTCAAGCTCTTGCTGCTCCTCAGCGGCCATTGGCAGCGCACCTACAGCACCACAGACATTGGGGATCCGGGCTTTCCCTGACGAACAGGGCTTCGACGTTTACCACCATCTACACGTGGGCGGCCAGTGAAAACAACCCCGAATAATCAGGAACGTTGGACGATTGCTCCCACACCAAAAGTGCCAGCCACTCAAGCTCTTGCTGCTCCTCAGCGGCCATTGGTAGCGCACCTACAGCAGCACAGCCACTGGGGCTCCGGACGTTCCCTGACGAACAGGGCTTCCACGTTTACCACCAGCAACACGTGGGCGCCCCCTGAATAAAAACCCCGAAAAAGCACGAACGTTGGACCATTGCTCCCACACCAAAAGTGCCAGCCACTCAAGCACTTGCTGCTCCTCAGCGGCCATTGGCAGCGCACATACAGCAGCACAGACATTGAGGCTCCGGGCTTTCCCTGACGAACAGGGCTTCGACGTTTACCACAAGCTGCACCTGGGTGTCCCCTGAAAAAAACCCCGAAAAATCACGAACGTCGGACGATTACTCCCACACCAAAAGTGCCAGCCACTCAAGCTCTTGCTGCTCCTCAGCGGCCATTGGCAGTCCACGTACCGCACCAGAGACATTGAGGCTCCGGTCTTTCCCTGACGAACAGGGCTTCTACATTTACCACCAGCTGCAGGTGGACGGCCCCTGAAGAAAAACCCAAAAAAATCACCAACATCGGAAGATTGCTCCCACACCAAAAGTGACAGCCACTCAAGATCTTGCTGCTCCTCAGCGGCCAGTGGCAGCGCACCTACAGCAGCACAGACATTGGGACTCCGGGCTTTCCCTGAGGAGCAGGGCTTCGACGTTTACCATCAGCTGTACGTGAGCGCCCCCTGAACAAAACCTGAAAAATCACGAACGTCGGACCATTGCTCCCACACCAAAAGTGCCAGCCACTCAAGCTCTTGCTGCTCCTCAGCGGCCATTGGCAGCGCACCTACAGCAGCACAGACACTGGGGCTCCGGGCTTTCCCTGACGAACAGGGCTTCGACGTTTACCACCAGCTGCACTTGGGCGTCCCCTGAAAAAAAATCCCGAAATATCACGAACGTCGGACGATTGCTCCCACACCAAAAGTGCCAGCCACTCAAGCTCTTGCTGCTCCTCAGCGGCCACTGGCAGCGCACGTACAGCAGCACAGACATTGGGGCTCCGGGCTTTCCCTGACGAACAGGGCTTCGACGTTTACCACCAGCTGCACCTGGGCGCCGCCTGAAAAAAAACCCCGAAGGATCACGAACGTCGGACGATTGCTCCCACACCAAAAGTGCCAGCCACTCAAGCTCTTTTTGCTCCTCAGCGGCCATTGGCAGCGCACGTACAGCAGCACAGACATTGGGGCTCCGGGCTTTCCCTGACGAACAGGGCTTCGACGTTTACCACCAGCTGCACCAGGGTGCCCCCTGAAAATAACCCGAAAAATCTCGAACGTCGGACGATTGCTCCCACACCAAAAGTGCCAGCCACTCAAGCTCTTGCTGCCCCTCAGCGGCCATTGGCAGCGCACCTATAGCAGCACAGACATTGGGGCTCCGGACTTTCCCTGACGAACAGGGCTTCGACATTTACCACCGTCTACACGTGGGCGCCCACTGAAAACAACCCCGAATAATCACGAACGTCGGACGATTGCTCCCACACCAAAAGTGCCAGCCACTCAAGCTCTTGCTGCTCCTCAGCGGCCATTGGCAGCGCACCTACAGCAGCACAGACATTGGGGCTCCAGGCTTTCCATGACGAACAGGGCTTCGACGTTTACCACCAGATGCACGTGGGCGCTCCCCCGAAAAAAAACCACAAAAAATCACGAACGTCGGACGATTGCTCCCACACCAAAAGTGCCAGCCACTCAAGCTCTTGCTGCTCCTCAGCGGCCATTGGCAGCGCACCTATAGCAGCACAGACACTGGGGCTCCGGGCTTTCCCTGACGAACAGGGCTTCGACATTTACCACCAGCTGCACCGGGGCGCTCCCTGAAAAAAAAACTCGAAAAATCACGAACGTCGGACCATTGCTCCCACACCAAAATTGCCAGCAACTAAAGCTCTTGCTGCTCCTCAGCGGCCATTGGCAGTGCACCTACAGCAGCATAGACTTTGGGGCTCCGGGCTTTCCCTGACGAACAGGGCTTCGACGTATAGCACCAGCTGCATGTGGGCGCCCCATGAAAAAAAATCCGGAAAAATCACGAACGTTGGACCATTGCTCCCACACCAAAGGGGCACAAACTCAAGCTCTTGCTGCTCCTCAGCGGTCATTGGCAGTGCACCTACAGCAGCACAGACATTGGGGCTCCGGGCTTTCCCTGACGAACAGGGCTTCGACGTTTACCACCAGCTGCACCTGGGCGCTCCCGGAAAAAAAAACCCAAAAAATCACGAACGTCAGACGATTGCTCCCACACCAAAAGTGCCAGCCACTCAAGCTCTTGCTGCTCCTCAGCGGCCATTGGCAGCGCACCTACAGCACCACAGACATTGGGGCTCCGGACTTTCCCTGACGAACTGGGCTTCGACGTTTACCACCAGCTGCATGTGGGCGCCCCCTGAAAAAAAACCCCAAAAAATCACGAACGTCGGACGATTGCTCCCACACCAAATGTGCCAGCCACTCAATCTCTTGCTGCTCCTCAGCGGCCATTGGCAGCGCACCTACAGCAGCACAGACATTGGGGCTCCAGGCTTTCCCTGACGTAAAGGGCTTCGACGTTTACCACCAGCTGCACGTGGGCACCCCCTGAATATGAACCCCAAAAAACCACGAACGTCGGACGATTGTTCCCACACCAAAAGTGCCAGCCACTCAAACCCTTGCTGCTCCTCAGCGGCCATTGGCAGCGCACGTACAGCAGCACAGACATTGGGGCTCCGGGCTTTCCCTGACGAACAGGGCTTCGACGTTTACCACCAGCTGCACGTGGGCGCCCCCTGAAAAAAACCCCAAAAATCTCGAACGTCGGACGATTGCTCCCACACCAAAAGTGCCAGCCACTCAAGCTCTTGCTGCCCCTCAGAGGCCATTGGCAGTCCACCTACTGCACCACAGACACTGGTGCTCCGGGCTTTCCCTGACGAACAGGGCTTCTACGTATACCACCAGCTGCACCGGGGCGCTCCCGGAAAAAAACACTCGAAAAATCACAAACGTTGGACCATTGCTCCCACACCAAAAGTGCCAGCCACTCAAGCTCTTGCTGCTCCTCAGCGGCCATTGGCAGTGCACCTACAGCAGCACAGACATTGGGGCTCCGGGCTTTCCCTGACGAACAGGGCTTAAACGTTTACCACCAGCAACACGTTGGCTCCCCATGAAAAAAAACCCCGAGAAATCACGAACGTCGGACAATTGCTCCCACACCAAAAGGGCCAGCCACTCAATCTCTTGCTGCTCCTCAGCGGCCATTGGCAGCGCACCTACAGCAGCACAGACATTGGGGCTCCAGGCTTTCCATGACGAACAGGGCTTCGACGTTTACCACCAGCTGCACCTGGGCGCCCACTGAAAATAACCCTGAAAAATCACGAACGTTGGACCATTACTCCCACACCAAAAGTGCCAGCCACTCAAGCTCTTGCTGCTCCTCAGTGGCCATTGGCAGTCCACGTACCGCACCAGAGACATTGGAGCTCCGGTCTTTCCCTGACAAACAGGGCTTCGACATTTAGCACCAGCTGCACGTGGGCGCTCCCTGAATAAAAAACCCCAAAAAATCACAAACGTCGGACGATTGCTCCCACACCAAAAGTGCCAGCCCCTCAAGCTCTTGCTGCTCCTCAGCGGCCATTGGCAGCGCACCTACAGCACCACAGACATTGGGGCTCCGGGCTTTCTCTGACGAACAGGGCTTCGACGTTTACCACCAGCTGCACGTGGGCGCCCCCTGAAAAAAACCTGAAAAATCACGAACGTCGGACGATTGCTCCCACACCAAAAGTGCCAGCCACTCAAGCTCTTGCTGCCCCTCAGCGGCCATTGCTAGCGCACGTACAGCAGCACAGAAATTGAGGCTCCAGGCTTTCCCTGACGAACAGGGCTTCCACGTTTACCACCAGCTGCACGTGGGCGCTCCCGGAAAAAAAACCCCGAAAAATCACGAACGTCGAATGATTGCTCCCACACCAAAAGGGCCAGCCACTCAAGCTCTTGCTGCTCCTCAGCGGCCATTGGCAGCGCACCTACAGCAGCACAGACATTGGGGCTCCGGGCTTTCCCTGACAAACAGGGCTTTGACGTTTACCACCAGATGCACGTGGGCGACCCCTGAAAAAAACCCAAAAAATCATGAACGTTGGACGATTGCTCCCTCACCAAAAGTGCCAGACACTCAAGCTCTTGCTGCTCCTCAGCGGCCATTGGCAGCGCACCTACAGCAGCACAGACATTGGGGCTCCGGGTTTTCCCGGACGAACAGGGCTTAGACGTTTACCACTGTCGTAGTTCAGCCCTGATCAGGACCAGACTACGCAGTCTCTCTCTCACTCCCCCCACCCTCCGAAAGAACAGGGAGAGAAAATATAAGGAAAAACGGCTCGAGGTTTGAGATAAGGACGGGGAGAAATCCTTAAAGTTACCATCACGGGCAAAACAGACTCGACTTGGGGAAAACTATTCATTTATTACTACAAACAGCAAGATAATGAGACAGAGAACAAGATAACCTCCATCCACCCCTCCCTCTTCCCAAGCTTAACTTTATCTCTACTACCTTCCCCCCCCCCGAGCGGCACAGGGGGAAGAGGGAATGGGGGTTGCAGTCAGTTCATCATACGTTGTTTCACGCCGCTGCTTCATGGTCGGGGGAAGAACTCCTCACATTCCTCCCCTCCTCCATCATGGGGTCCCACCCCTACGCCACAGTCCTTCGTGGAACTGCTCCGGCGTGGGTCATCTCTTCCACAGAGTGCAGTCTCTCCAGAACGGCTGTCCCAGCGGGCCCTCCACGGGCCACAGCGCCTTCAGGCATCCACCTCCCCCGGTACGGGGTCCTTCACGGGCTCCAAGTGGATCTCTGCTCCTCCGTGCACCTCCATGGGCTGCAGGGGGACAACCTGCTCCACCATGGTCATCACCACAGGCTGCAGGGGAATCTTGGCTAGGAGCCGCATTACTCCTCCCCCTCCTTTCTGAACTGACCTTGGCGTCTGCAGACGTTCCTCACTCACAACAGGGTGGTAGATGTCTCTCAGGATCTTTTTACATCTTATTCACTTCTCATCTCCTTTCCACTTCTTGCAGCCGGGCCGGACCAAGTCGGGCCCAGTCGGCTGCCTGGCGAGAGGCCAGAGGGTGAGGCCTGCAAGGCCCATGAGGCCTGCGCCTCCCCCTCTGCACCTCCGCCCCCGCTCAGCTTCTTCACATCTTCTCTTCTCTCTTTTTTTTTCTGTTTTCCCCTTCTTAATACGTTATCGCAGAGGCGTTATCACTGAACATTCTGCTACCAATCGGCTCGACCTTGGCCAGCAGCAGGTCCGCCCTAGGCCCGGCTGAGTCCACTGAACAAAGGGGAGCGACTTCTAGCAGTTTCCTGCAGAAGCTACCACCTTAGGCCCCACCTCACTAACAAAACCATGACAACCACCAGCTGCACTTGGGCGACCCCTGAAAAAAACCCAAAAAATCACGAACGTCGGACGATTGCTCCCACACCAGAAGTGCCAGCCACTCAAGCTCTTGCTGCTCCTCAGCGGCCATTGGCAGCGCACCTACAGCAGCACAGACATTGGGGCTCCGGGCTTTCCCTGACGAACAGGGATTCGACGTTTACCACCAGCCACACGTGGGCGCCCACTGAAAAAAACCCCAAAAAATCAAGAACGTCGGACGATTGCTCCCACACCAAAAGTGCTAGACACTCAAGCTCTTGCTGCTCCTCAGCGGCCATTGGTAGCGCAGCTACAGCAGCACAGACATTGAGGCTCCGGGCTTTCCCTGACGAACAGGGCTTCCACGTTTACCACCAGCTGCACCGGGGCGCCCCCTGAAAAAAAAACCCCGAAAAATCACGAACGTCGGACCATTGCTCCCACACCAAAAGGGCCAGCCACTCAAGCTCTTGCTGCTCCTCAGCGGCCATTGGCAGCGCACCTACAGCAGCACAGACATTGGGGCTCCGGGCTTTCCCTGACGAACAGGGCTTCCACGTTTACCAGCAGGTGCAACAGGGTGCCCACTGAAAAAAACCCCGAAAAATCACAAATGTCGGAAGATTGCTCCACACCAAAAGGGCCAGCCACTCAAGCTCTTGCTGCTCCTCAGCGGCCATTGGCAGTGCACCTACAGCAGCACAGACATTGGGGCTCCGGTCTTTCCCTGACGAACAGGGCTTCGACGTTTACCACCAGCTGCACTTGATCGCTCCATGATAAAAACTCCAAAAAATCACGAACATCGGACCATTGCTCCCACACCAAAAGTGCCAGCCACTCAAGCTCTTGCTGCTCCTCAGCGGCCATTGGCACTCCACGTACTGCACCAGAGACATTGAGGCTCCGGTCCTTCCCTGACGAACAGGGCTTCAAAGTTTACCACCAGCTGCTCATGAGCGCCTCCTGAAAAAAAACCCAAAAAATCACGAACGCCGGACCATTGCTCCCACACCAAAAGTGCCAGCCACTCAAGCTCTTGCTGCCCCTCAGCGGCAATTCGCAGCGCACCTACCGCAGCACAGACATTGGGGCTCTGGGCTTTCCCAGACGAACAGGCCTTCGACGTTTACCACCAGCTGCACGTTGGCACCCTCTGAATAAAAAACCCGAAAAATTACGAACATCGGACCATTGGTCCCACAAAAAAAGTGCTGGACACTCAAGCTCTTGCTGCTCCTCAGCGGCCATTGACAGTGCACCTACAGCACCAGAGACATTGGGGCTCGGGGCTTTCCCTGACGAACAGGGCTTCGACGTTTACCACCAGCTGCATGTGGGCGCCCCCTGAAAAAAAACCCCCAAAAATTACAAACGTCGGACGATTGCTGCAACACCAGAAGTGCCAGCCACTCAAGCTCTTGCTGCTCCTCAGCGGTCATTGGCAGTGCACCTACAGCAGCACAGACATTGGGGCTCCGGGCTTTCCCTGACGAACAAGGTTTCAACGTTTACCACCAGGTGCACGTGGGCGCCCACTGAAAAAAAACCCCGAAAAATCACGAACGTCGGAAGATTGCTCCCACACCAAAAGTGCCAGCCACTCAAGCTCTTGCTGCTCCTCAGCGGACATTGGCAGTGCACCTACAGCACCACAGATATTGGGGCTCCGGGCTTTCCCTGACGAACAGGGCTTCGACGTTTACCACCAGCTGCACGTGCGTGCTCCCTGAAAAAAAACCCCGTAAAATCACGAACGTCGGACCATTGCTAACACACCAAAAGTGCCAGCCACTCAAGCTCTTGCTGCTCCTCAGCGGCCATTGGCAGTCCACGTACCGCACCACAGACATTGAGGCACCGGTCTTTCCCTGACGAACAGGGCTTCTACATTTACCCCCAGCTGCACGTGGGCGCTCCCTGAAAAAAAACCCAAAAAAATCACCAACGTCAGAAGATTGCTCCCACACCAAAAGTGCCAGCCACTCAAGCTCTTGCTGCTCCTCAGCGGCCATTGGCAGCGCACCTACAGCACCACAGACATTGGGGCTCCGGGTTTTCCCTGAGGAGCAGGGCTTCGACGATTACCACCAGCTGCACGTGGGCGCTCCCTGAAAAAAAACCCAAAAAATCACGAACGTCGGACGATTGTTCTCACACAAAAGTGCCAGCCATTCAAACCCTTGCTGCTCCTCAGCGGCCATTGGCAGCGCACCTACAGCAGCACAGACATTGGGGCTCCGGGCATTCCCTGACGAACAGGGCTTCGACGTTTACCACCAGCTGCACGTTGGCACCCTCTGAATAAAAAACCCGAAAAATTACGAACATCGGACCATTGGTCCCACAAAAAAAGTGCTGGACACTCAAGCTCTTGCTGCTCCTCAGCGGCCATTGACAGTGCACCTACAGCACCACAGACATTGGGGCTCGGGGCTTTCCCTGACGAACAGGGCTTCGACGTTTACCACCAGCTGCATGTGGGCGCCCACTGAAAAAAAACCCCGAAATATAACAAACGTCGGATCATTGATCCCACACCAAAAGTGCCAGCCACTCAAGCTCTTGCTGCTCCTCAGCGGCCATTGGCAGTCCACCTACCGCACCAGAGACATTGGGGCTCCGGGCTTTCCATGACGAACAGGGTTTCGACGTTTACCAACAGCTGCGCATGGGCGCCCACCAAAAAGAAACCCAGAAAAATCACCAACGTTGGAAGATTGCTCCAACACCAAAAGTGCCAGCCACTCAAGCTCTTGCTGCCCCTCAGCGGCCATTGCTAGCGCACGTACAGCAGCACAGAAATTGAGGCTCCAGGCTTTCCCTGACGAACAGGGCTTCCACGTTTACCACCAGCTGCACGTGGGCGCTCCCGGAAAAAAAACCCCGAAAAATCACGAACGTCGAATGATTGCTCCCACACCAAAAGGGCCAGCCACTCAAGCTCTTGCTGCTCCTCAGCGGCCATTGGCAGCGCACCTACAGCAGCACAGACATTGGGGCTCCGGGCTTTCCCTGACAAACAGGGCTTTGACGTTTACCACCAGATGCACGTGGGCGACCCCTGAAAAAAACCCAAAAAATCATGAACGTTGGACGATTGCTCCCTCACCAAAAGTGCCAGACACTCAAGCTCTTGCTGCTCCTCAGCGGCCATTGGCAGCGCACCTACAGCAGCACAGACATTGGGGCTCCGGGTTTTCCCGGACGAACAGGGCTTAGACGTTTACCACTGTCGTAGTTCAGCCCTGATCAGGACCAGACTACGCAGTCTCTCTCTCACTCCCCCCACCCTCCGAAAGAACAGGGAGAGAAAATATAAGGAAAAACGGCTCGAGGTTTGAGATAAGGACGGGGAGAAATCCTTAAAGTTACCATCACGGGCAAAACAGACTCGACTTGGGGAAAACTATTCATTTATTACTACAAACAGCAAGATAATGAGACAGAGAACAAGATAACCTCCATCCACCCCTCCCTCTTCCCAAGCTTAACTTTATCTCTACTACCTTCCCCCCCCGAGCGGCACAGGGGGAAGAGGGAATGGGGGTTGCAGTCAGTTCATCATACGTTGTTTCACGCCGCTGCTTCATGGTCGGGGGAAGAACTCCTCACATTCCTCCCCTCCTCCATCATGGGGTCCCACCCCTACGCCACAGTCCTTCGTGGAACTGCTCCGGCGTGGGTCATCTCTTCCACAGAGTGCAGTCTCTCCAGAACGGCTGTCCCAGCGGGCCCTCCACGGGCCACAGCGCCTTCAGGCATCCACCTCCCCCGGTACGGGGTCCTTCACGGGCTCCAAGTGGATCTCTGCTCCTCCGTGCACCTCCATGGGCTGCAGGGGGACAACCTGCTCCACCATGGTCATCACCACAGGCTGCAGGGGAATCTTGGCTAGGAGCCGCATTACTCCTCCCCCTCCTTTCTGAACTGACCTTGGCGTCTGCAGACGTTCCTCACTCACAACAGGGTGGTAGATGTCTCTCAGGATCTTTTTACATCTTATTCACTTCTCATCTCCTTTCCACTTCTTGCAGCCGGGCCGGACCAAGTCGGGCCCAGTCGGCTGCCTGGCGAGAGGCCAGAGGGTGAGGCCTGCAAGGCCCATGAGGCCTGCGCCTCCCCCTCTGCACCTCCGCCCCCGCTCAGCTTCTTCACATCTTCTCTTCTCTCTTTTTTTTTCTGTTTTCCCCTTCTTAATACGTTATCGCAGAGGCGTTATCACTGAACATTCTGCTACCAATCGGCTCGACCTTGGCCAGCAGCAGGTCCGCCCTAGGCCCGGCTGAGTCCACTGAACAAAGGGGAGCGACTTCTAGCAGTTTCCTGCAGAAGCTACCACCTTAGGCCTCACCTCACTAACAAAACCATGACAACCACCAGCTGCACTTGGGCGACCCCTGAAAAAAACCCAAAAAATCACGAACGTCGGACGATTGCTCCCACACCAGAAGTGCCAGCCACTCAAGCTCTTGCTGCTCCTCAGCGGCCATTGGCAGCGCACCTACAGCAGCACAGACATTGGGGCTCCGGGCTTTCCCTGACGAACAGGAATTCGACGTTTACCACCAGCCACACGTGGGCGCCCACTGAAAAAAACCCCAAAAAATCAAGAACGTCGGACGATTGCTCCCACACCAAAAGTGCTAGACACTCAAGCTCTTGCTGCTCCTCAGCGGCCATTGGTAGCGCAGCTACAGCAGCACAGACATTGAGGCTCCGGGCTTTCCCTGACGAACAGGGCTTCCACGTTTACCACCAGCTGCACCGGGGCGCCCCCTGAAAAAAAACCCCGAAAAATCACGAACGTCGGACCATTGCTCCCACACCAAAAGGGCCAGCCACTCAAGCTCTTGCTGCTCCTCAGCGGCCATTGGCAGCGCACCTACAGCAGCACAGACATTGGGGCTCCGGGCTTTCCCTGACGAACAGGGCTTCCACGTTTACCAGCAGGTGCAACAGGGTGCCCACTGAAAAAAACCCCGAAAAATCACAAATGTCGGAAGATTGCTCCACACCAAAAGGGCCAGCCACTCAAGCTCTTGCTGCTCCTCAGCGGCCATTGGCAGTGCACCTACAGCAGCACAGACATTGGGGCTCCGGTCTTTCCCTGACGAACAGGGCTTCGACGTTTACCACCAGCTGCACTTGATCGCTCCATGATAAAAACTCCAAAAAATCACGAACATCGGACCATTGCTCCCACACCAAAAGTGCCAGCCACTCAAGCTCTTGCTGCTCCTCAGCGGCCATTGGCACTCCACGTACTGCACCAGAGACATTGAGGCTCCGGTCCTTCCCTGACGAACAGGGCTTCAAAGTTTACCACCAGCTGCTCATGAGCGCCTCCTGAAAAAAAACCCAAAAAATCACGAACGCCGGACCATTGCTCCCACACCAAAAGTGCCAGCCACTCAAGCTCTTGCTGCCCCTCAGCGGCAATTCGCAGCGCACCTACCGCAGCACAGACATTGGGGCTCTGGGCTTTCCCAGACGAACAGGCCTTCGACGTTTACCACCAGCTGCACGTTGGCACCCTCTGAATAAAAAACCCGAAAAATTACGAACATCGGACCATTGGTCCCACAAAAAAAGTGCTGGACACTCAAGCTCTTGCTGCTCCTCAGCGGCCATTGACAGTGCACCTACAGCACCAGAGACATTGGGGCTCGGGGCTTTCCCTGACGAACAGGGCTTCGACGTTTACCACCAGCTGCATGTGGGCGCCCCCTGAAAAAAAAAAACCCCCAAAAATTACAAACGTCGGACGATTGCTGCAACACCAGAAGTGCCAGCCACTCAAGCTCTTGCTGCTCCTCAGCGGTCATTGGCAGTGCACCTACAGCAGCACAGACATTGGGGCTCCGGGCTTTCCCTGACGAACAAGGTTTCAACGTTTACCACCAGGTGCACGTGGGCGCCCACTGAAAAAAAACCCCGAAAAATCACGAACGTCGGAAGATTGCTCCCACACCAAAAGTGCCAGCCACTCAAGCTCTTGCTGCTCCTCAGCGGACATTGGCAGTGCACCTACAGCACCACAGATATTGGGGCTCCGGGCTTTCCCTGACGAACAGGGCTTCGACGTTTACCACCAGCTGCACGTGCGTGCTCCCTGAAAAAAAACCCCGTAAAATCACGAACGTCGGACCATTGCTAACACACCAAAAGTGCCAGCCACTCAAGCTCTTGCTGCTCCTCAGCGGCCATTGGCAGTCCACGTACCGCACCACAGACATTGAGGCACCGGTCTTTCCCTGACGAACAGGGCTTCTACATTTACCCCCAGCTGCACGTGGGCGCTCCCTGAAAAAAAACCCAAAAAAATCACCAACGTCAGAAGATTGCTCCCACACCAAAAGTGCCAGCCACTCAAGCTCTTGCTGCTCCTCAGCGGCCATTGGCAGCGCACCTACAGCACCACAGACATTGGGGCTCCGGGTTTTCCCTGAGGAGCAGGGCTTCGACGATTACCACCAGCTGCACGTGGGCGCTCCCTGAAAAAAAAACCCAAAAAATCACGAACGTCGGACGATTGTTCTCACACAAAAGTGCCAGCCATTCAAACCCTTGCTGCTCCTCAGCGGCCATTGGCAGCGCACCTACAGCAGCACAGACATTGGGGCTCCGGGCATTCCCTGACGAACAGGGCTTCGACGTTTACCACCAGCTGCACGTTGGCACCCTCTGAATAAAAAACCCGAAAAATTACGAACATCGGACCATTGGTCCCACAAAAAAAGTGCTGGACACTCAAGCTCTTGCTGCTCCTCAGCGGCCATTGACAGTGCACCTACAGCACCACAGACATTGGGGCTCGGGGCTTTCCCTGACGAACAGGGCTTCGACGTTTACCACCAGCTGCATGTGGGCGCCCACTGAAAAAAAACCCCGAAATATAACAAACGTCGGATCATTGATCCCACACCAAAAGTGCCAGCCACTCAAGCTCTTGCTGCTCCTCAGCGGCCATTGGCAGTCCACCTACCGCACCAGAGACATTGGGGCTCCGGGCTTTCCATGACGAACAGGGTTTCGACGTTTACCAACAGCTGCGCATGGGCGCCCACCAAAAAGAAACCCAGAAAAATCACCAACGTCGGAAGATTGCTCCAACACCAAAAGTGCCAGCCACTCAAGATCTTGCTGCTCCTCAGCGGCCATTGGCAGCGCACCTACAGCAGCACAGACATTGGGGCTCCGGGCTTTCCCTGACGAACAGGGCTTCGACGTTTACTACCGTCTACACGTGGGCGCCCACTGAAAACAACCCCGAATAATCACGAACGTCGGACGATTGCTGCCACACCAAAAGTGCCAGCCACTCAAGCTCTTGCTGCTCCTCAGCGGCCATTGGCAGTCCACGTACCGCACCACAGACATTGAGGCACCAGTCTTTCCCTGACGAACAGGGCTTCTACATTTACCACCATCTACACGTGGGCGCCCAGTGAAAACAACCCCGAATAATCACGAACTTCGGGCCACTACACCCACACCAAAAGTGCCAGACACTCAAGCTCTTGCTACTCCTCAGCGGTCATTTTCAGTGCACCTACAGCAGCACAGACATTGGGTCTCTGGGCTTTCTCTGACGAACAGGCCTTCCACGTTTACCACCAGCTGCACCAGGGTGCCAACTGAAAAAAAAACTCGAAAAATCATGAACGTCGGACGATTGCTCCCACACCAAAAGTGCCAGCCACTCAAGCTCTTGCTGCTCCTCAGCGGCCATTGGCAGCGCACCTACAGCACCACAGACATTGGGGATCCGGGCTTTCCCTGACGAACAGGGCTTCGACGTTTACCACCATCTACACGTGGGCGGCCAGTGAAAACAACCCCGAATAATCAGGAACGTTGGACGATTGCTCCCACACCAAAAGTGCCAGCCACTCAAGCTCTTGCTGCTCCTCAGCGGCCATTGGTAGCGCACCTACAGCAGCACAGCCACTGGGGCTCCGGACGTTCCCTGACGAACAGGGCTTCCACGTTTACCACCAGCAACACGTGGGCGCCCCCTGAATAAAAACCCCGAAAAAGCACGAACGTTGGACCATTGCTCCCACACCAAAAGTGCCAGCCACTCAAGCTCTTGCTGCTCCTCAGCGGCCATTGGCAGCGCACATACAGCAGCACAGACATTGAGGCTCCGGGCTTTCCCTGACGAACAGGGCTTCGACGTTTACCACAAGCTGCACCTGGGTGTCCCCTGAAAAAAACCCCGAAAAATCACGAACGTCGGACGATTATTCCCACACCAAAAGTGCCAGCCACTCAAGCTCTTGATGCTCCTCAGCGGCCATTGGCAGTCCACGTACCGCACCAGAGACATTGAGGCTCCGGTCTTTCCCTGACGAACAGGGCTTCTACATTTACCACCAGCTGCAGGTGGACGGCCCCTGAAGAAAAACCCAAAAAAATCACCAACATCGGAAGATTGCTCCCACACCAAAAGTGACAGCCACTCAAGCTCTTGCTGCTCCTCAGCGGCCAGTGGCAGCGCACCTACAGCAGCACAGACATTGGGACTCCGGGCTTTCCCTGAGGAGCAGGGCTTCGACGTTTACCATCAGCTGTACGTGAGCGCCCCCTGAACAAAACCTGAAAAATCACGAACGTCGGACCATTGCTCCCACACCAAAAGTGCCAGCCACTCAAGCTCTTGCTGCTCCTCAGCGGCCATTGGCAGCGCACCTACAGCAGCACAGACACTGGGGCTCCGGGCTTTCCCTGACGAACAGGGCTTCGACGTTTACCACCAGCTGCACTTGGGCGTCCCCTGAAAAAAAATCCCGAAATATCACGAACGTTGGACCATTGCTCCCACACCAAAAGTGCCAGCCACTCAAGCTCTTGCTGCTCCTCAGCGGTCATTGGCAGTCCACCTACAGCACCAACAGACTTCAGGACTCCGTGCTATCCCTAAGGAACAGAGCTTCGACGTTTACCAAAAGCTGCACGTGGGCGCCCACTGAAAAAAAACCCAGAAAAAACACAAACGTCAGACGATTGCTCCCACACCAAAAGTGCCAGCCACTCAAGCTCTTGCTGCTCCTCAGGTGCCATTGGCAGTGCACCTACAGCACCACAGACATTGGGGCACCAGGCTATTCCTGATGAACAGGGCTTCGTTGTTTACCAACAGCTGCACGTGGGCTCTCCCTGAAAAAAAACCCTGAAAAATCACGAACGTCGGACGATTGCTCCCACACCAAAAGTGCCAGCCACTCAAGCTCTTGCTGCTCCTCAGCGGCCATTGGCAGCGCACTTACAGCAGCACAGACATTGGGGCTCCAGGTTTTCCCTGACGAACAGGGTTTCGACATTTACCACCAGCTGCACCTGGGCGCCCAATTAAAAGAAACCCAAAAAATCACGAACGTCGGACCACTGCACCCACAACAAAAGTGCCAGACACTCAAGCTCTTGCTGTTCCTCAGCGGCCATTTTCAGTGCACGTACAGCAGCACAGACTTTGGGGCTCAGGCCTTTCCCTGACGAACAGGGCTTAGACGTTTCCCACCAGCTGCAACAGGGCGCCCCGTGTAAAAAAACCCCGAAAAATCACGAATGTCAGACCATTGCTCCCACACCAAAAGTGCCAGCCACTCAAGCTCTTGCTGCTCCTCAGCCGCCATTGGCAGTGCACCTACAGCAGCACAGATATTGGGGCTCCGGGCTTTCCTTGACGAACAGGGCTTCGACGTATACCACCAGCTGCACGTGGGCGCTCCCTGAAAAAAAGCCCCGAAAAATCTCGAACGTCGGACGATTGCTCCCACACCAAAATTGTCAGCCACTCAAGCTCTTGCTGCTCCTCAGGTGCCATTGGCAGCTCTCCTACCGCAGCACAGACATTGGGGCTCCAGGCTTTCCCTGACGAACAGGGCTTCGACGTTTACCACCAGCTGCATGTGGGCGCACCCTTATAAAAAAATCCCTAAATATCATGAAGGTCGGACGATTGCTCCCACAGCAAAAGTGCCAGCCACTCAAGCTCTTGCTGCTCCTCAGCGGCCATTGGTAGCGCACCTACAGCAGGACAGACATTGGGGCTCCGGGCTTTCCCTGACGAGCAGGGCTTCGACGTTTACCACCAGCTTCACCAGGGAGCTCACTGAAAAAAACCCAAAAAAATCACGAACATCAGGCGATTGCTCCCACACCAAAAGTGCCAGCCACTCAAGCTCTTGCTGCTCCTCAGCGGCCATTGGCAGTGCACCTACCGCACCAGAGACATGGTGGCTTCGGGCTTTCCCTGACGAACAGGGCTTCGACGTTATCCACCAGCTGCATCTGGGCGCTCCCTGAAAAAAAACCCCGAAAAATCACGAACGTCGGACGATTGCTCCCACACCAAATGTGCCAGCCACTCAAGCTCTTGCTGCTCCTCAGCGGACATTGGCAGTGCACCTAGAGCAGCACAGACATTGGGGCTCCGGGCTTTCCCTGACGAACAGGGCTTGAATATTTACCACCAGCTGGACGTGGTCGCTCCCTAAAAAAAAAACTCGAAAAATCACGAACGTTGGACCATTGCTCCCACACCAAAAGTGCCAGCCACTCAAGCTCTTGCTGCTCCTCAGCGGCCATTGGCAGTCCACGTACCGCACCAGAGACATTGAGGCTCCGGTCTTTCACTGACGAACAGGGCTTCGAAGTTTACCACCAGCTACACGTGGGCGCCTAGTGAAAAAAACCCCGAAAAATCACAAACGTCTGACGATTGCTCCCACACCAAAAGTGCCAGCCACTCAAGCTCTTGCTGCTCCTCAGCAGCCATTGGCAGTGCACCTACAGCACCACAGACATTGGGGCTCCGGGCTTTCCCTGACCAACAGGGCTTCGACATTTACCACCAGCTGCACCAGGGCGCTCACTGAAAAAAAACCCCAAAAAATCACGAACGTTGGACCATTGCTCCCACACCAAAAGTGCCAGACACTCAAGCTCTTGCTGCTCCTCAGCGGCCATTGGCAGTGCACCTACAGCACCACAGACATTGGGGCTCCTGGCTTTCCCTGACGAACAGGGCTTCGACGTTTACCACCAGCTGCACTTGGGCGTCGCCTGAAAAAAAATCCCGAAATATCACGAACGTCGGACCATTGCTCCCACACCAAAAGTGCCAGCCACTCAAGCTCTTGCTGCTCCTCAGCGGCCATTGGCAGCGCACCTACAGCAGCACAGACATTGGGGCTCCGGGCTTTCCCTGACAAACAGGGCTTCGACGTTTACCACCAGCTGCACACGGGCGCTCCCTGAAAAAAAACCCAAAAAAATCACGAACGTCGGACCATTGCTCCCACACCAAAAGTGCCAGGCACTAAAGCTCTTGCTGCTCCTCAGCGGCCATTGGCAGTGCACCTACAGCACCACAGACTTTAGGACTCCGTGCTATCCCTGACGAACAGGGCTTCGACGTTTACCACCAGCTGCACAACGGCGCCCACTGGAAAAAAACCCCAAAAAATCACGAACGTTGGACAATTGCTCCCACACCAAAAGTGCCAGCCACTCACGCTCTTGCTGCTCCTCAGCGGCCATTGGCAGCGCACCTACAGCACCACAGACATTGGGGCTCCGGGCTTTCCCTGACGAACAGGGCTTCGACGTTTACCACCAGCTGCACCAGGGCACCCCCTGAAAAATAAACCAGAAAAAACACGAACGTCAGACCATTGCTCCCATACCAAAAGTGTCAGCCACTCAAGCTCTTGCTGCTCCTCAGCGGCCATTGGCATTGCACCTACCGCACCAGAGACATTGGGGCTCCGGCCTTTCTCTGACGAACAGGGCTTTCACATTTACCACCAGCTGCAGGTGGACGGCCCATGAAAAAATAACCCGAGAAATCACGAATGTCGGACCATTGCTCCCACACCAAAAGTGCCAGCCACTCAAGCTCTTGCTGCTCCTCAGCGGCCATTCACAGTCCACCTACAGCAGCACAGACATAGGGGCTCCTGGTGGTAAACGTCGAAGCCCTGTTCGTCAGGGAAAGTCTGGAGCCCCAATGTCTGTGCTGCTGTAGGTGCACTGCCTATGGCCGCTGTGGACGAGCAAGAGCTTGAGTGGATGGCACTTTTGGTGAGGGAGCAATGGTTCGACGTTCGTGAGTTTTCGGGTTTATTTTCAGTGGGCGCCCACGTGTAGCTGGTGGTAAACGTCGAAGCCCTGTTCGTCAGGGAAAGCCCAAAGCCTCAATGTCTGTGCTGCTGTAGGTGCACTGCCAATGGCCGCTGAGGAGCAGCGAGAGCTTGAGTGTCTGGCACTTTTGGTGTGGGAGCAATGGTCCGACGTTCGTGATTTTTTTGGTTTTTTTTTCAGGGAGCGCCTGTGTGCAGCTGGTGGTAAACGTCGAAGCCCTGTTTGTCAGGGAAAGCCCGGAGCCTCAACGTCTCTGGTGCAGTACGTGGAGTGCCAATGACCCCTGAGGAGCAGCAGGAGCTTGAGTGGCTGGCACTTTTGGTGTGGGAGGAATTGTCCGACGTTCGTGTTTCTTCGGGGTTATTTTCAGTGGGCGCCCATGTGCAGCTGGTGGTAAATGTTGAAGCCCTGTTTGACAGAGAAAACCCGGAGCCCCAAAGTCTGTGGTGCTGTAGGTGTGCTGCCAATGGCCGCTGAGGAGCAGCAAGAGCTTCAGTGGCTGGCACTTTTGGTGTGGGAGCAATCTTCAGACGTTGGTGATTTTTCGGGGTTTTTTTCAGTGAGCTCCAACGTGCAGCTGGTGGTAAACGTCGAAGCCCTGTTCGTCAGGGAAAGCCCGGAGCCCCAATGTCTGTGCTGCTGTAGGTGCGCTGCCAATGGCCGCTGAGGAGCAGCAAGAGCTTGAGTGGCTGGAACTTTTGGTGTGGGAGCAATGGTCCAACGTTCGTGATTTTTTGGGTTTTTTTTTTCAGGGGGCGCCCAGGTGCAGATGCTGGTAAACGTCGAAGCCCTGTTCGTCAGGGAAAGACCGGAGCCACAACGTCTCTGGTGCAGTACGTTGATTGCCAACGTCTGCTGAGGAGCAGCAAGAGCTTGAGTGGCTGTCACTTTTGGTGTGGGAGCAATGGTCCGACGTTCGTGATTTCTTGGGTTTTTTTTCAGTGAGAGTCGTCGTGCAGCTGGTGGTAAACGTCGAAGCCCTGTTCGTCAGGGAAAGCCTGGAGCCCAAATGTCTGTGCTGCTGTACGTGCACTGCCAATGGCCGCTGAGGGGCAGCAAGAGCTTGAGTTGCTGGCACTTTTGGTGTGGGAGCAATCGTCCGACGTTCATGATTTTTCGGGGATTTTTTTCAGGGGGCGCCCACGTGCAGCTGGTGGTAAACGTTGAAGCCCTGTTCGTCAGGGAAAGACGGGAGCCTCAATGTCTCTGGTGTGGTACGTGGAGTGCCAACGGATGCTGAGGAGCAGCAAGAGCTTGAGTGGCTGGCACTTTTGGTGTGGGAGCAATTGTCCGACAGTCGTGTTTCTTCGGGGTTATTTTCAGGGGACGCCCACGTGTAGCTGGTGGTAAACGGCGAATCCCTTTTCGTCATGGAAAGCCCGGAGCCCTAATGTCTGTGCTGCTGTAGGTGCACTGACAATGGCCGCTGAGGAGCAGCAAGAGCTTGAGTGGCTGACACTTTTGGTGTGGTAGAAATCGTCCGACGGTAGTGATTTTTCGAGTTTTTTTTCCATGTGGCGACCACGTGCAGCTGGTGGTAAACGTCGAAGCGCTGTTCGTCAGGGAAAGACCGGAGCCCCAATGTCTGTGGTGCTGTAGGTGCTCTGCCAATGGCCGCTGAGGAGCAGAAAGAGCTTGAGTGGCTGGCACTTTTGGTGTGGGAGCAATGGTTCGACGTTCGTGTTTTTTCGGGGTTTTTTTTCAGGGGGCGCCCAGGTGCAGCTGGTGGGAAACGTCGAAGCCCTGTTCGTCAGGGAAAGCCCAGAGCCCCAATGTCTGTGCTGCTGTAGGTGCGCTGTCAATGGCCGCTGAGGAGCAGCAAGAGCTTGAGTGGCTGGCACTTTTGGTGTGGGAGCAATGGTCCAACGTTCATGATTTTTCGGGGATTTTTTTCAGGGGGCGCCCACGTGCAGGTGGTGGTAAACGTTGAAGCCCTGTTCGTCAGGGAAAGACGGGAGCCTCAATGTCTCTGATGTGGTACGTGGAGTGCCAACGGCTGCTGAGGAGCATCAAGAGCTTGAGTGGCTGGCACTTTTGGTGTGGGAGCAATTGTCCGACATACGTGTTTCTTCGGGTTTATTTTAAGTGGACGCCCAGGTGCAGCTGGTGTTAAACGGCGAATTCCTGTTCGTCATGGAAAGCCCGGAGCCCCAATGTCTCTGGTGCTGTAGTGCGCTGCCTATGGCCGCTGAGGAGCAGCAAGAGCTTGAGTGGCTGGCACTTTTGGTGTGCGAGCAATCGTCCGACATTCCTGAAGTTTCGGGGTTTTCTTTTCAGGTGGCGCCCAGGTGCAGATGGTGGTAAACATCGAAACACAGTTCGTCAGGGAAAGCCCGGAGCCCCAATGTCTGTGGTGCTGTAGGTGCTCTGCAAATGGCCGCTGAGGAGCAGCAAGAGCTTGAGTGTCTGGCCATTTTGGTGTGGGAGCAATTGTCCGATGTTTGTGATTTTTCAGTGTTTTTTTCAGTGGGCGCCCTGTTGCAGCTGGTGGTAAACGTCGAAGCCCTGTTCGTCAGGGAAAGCCCGGAGCCCCAATGTTGTGCTGCTGTAGGTGCGCTGCCAATGGCCGCTGAGGAGCAGCAAGAGCTTGAGTGGCTGGCAATTTTCGTGTCGAGCAATGGTCCAACGTTCGTGATTTTTCGGGGTTTTTTTTCAGGGGGCGCCCACGTGCAGCTGGTGGTAAACGTCGAAGCCCTGTTCGGCAGGGAAAGCCCGGAGCCCCAATGTCTGTGGTGCTGTAGGTGCACTGCTAATGGGCACTGAGGAGCAGCAAGAGCTTGAGTGGCTGGCACCTTTGGTGTGGGAGCAATGGTCCGACGTTCGTGATTTTTCGGGGTTTTTTTTCAGGGGGCGCCCTGGTGCAGCTGGTGGTAAACGTCTAAGCCCTGTTCGTCAGGGAAAGCCCAGAGCCCCAATGTCTGTGCTGCTGTAGGTGCGCTGCCAATGGCCACTGAGGAGCAGCAAGAGATTGAGTGTCTGGCACTTTTGGTGTGGGAGCAATGGTCCAACGTTCGTGATTTTTCGGGGTTTTTTCAGGTGGCGCCCATGTGCAGCTGGTGGTAAACGTCGAAGCCCTGTTCGTCAAGGAAAGCCTGGAGCCCCAATGTCTCTGGTGCTGTAGGTGGACTGGCAATGGCCGCTGAGGAGCAGCAAGAGCTTGAGTGTCTGGCACTTTTGGTGTGGGAGCAATCGTCCGATGTTCGTGAATTTTCGGGGTTTTTTTTCAGGGGGCGCCCACGTGAAGATGGTGGTGAACGTCGAAGCCCTGTTCTTCAGGGAAAGCCCGGAGCCCCATTGTCTGTGCTGCTGTAGGTGCGCTGCCAATGGCCGCTGAGGAGCAGCAAGAGATTGAGTGGTTGGCACTTTTGGTGTGGGAGTAATGGTCCGACGTTCGTGATATCTTGGGGTTTTTTATCATGGAGCGATTAAGTGCATCTGGTGGTAAACGTCGAAGCCCCGTTCGTCAGGGAAAGCCCGGAGCCCCAATGTCTGTGCTGCTGTAGGTGCGCTGCCAATGGCCACTGAGGAGCAGCAAGAGCTTGAGTGGCTGGCAATTTTGGTGTGGTAGCAATGGTCTGACGTTCGTGATTTTTTGGGGTTTTTTTTTAGGGGGCGCCCAGGTGCAGCTGGTGGTATACGTCGAAGCCCTGTTCGTCAGGGAAAGCCCGGAGCTCCAATGTCTGTGGTGCTCTAGGTGCGCTGCCAATGGCCGCTGAGGATCAGCAAGAGCTTGAGTGGCTGGCACTTTTGGTGTGGGAGCAGTCGTCCGATGTTCGTGATTTGTTAGGGTTTTTTTTAGTGAGAGTCGTCGTGCAGCTGGTGGTAAACGTCGAAGCCCTGTTCGTCAGGGAAAGACCGGAGCCCCAATGTCTCTGCTGCTGTAGGTGCGTTGCAAATAGCCGCTGAGGAGCAGCAAGAGCTTGAGTGGCTGGCACTTTTGGTGTGGTAGCAATGGTCTGACGTTCGTGATTTTTTGGGGTTTTTTTTTAGGGGGCGCCCATGTGCAGCTGTTGGTAAACGTCGAAGCCCTGTTCGTGAGGGAAAGACCGGAGCCTCAATGTCTCTTGTGCGGTACGTGGAGTGCCAACGGCTGCTGAGGAGTAGCAAGAGCTTGTGTGTCTGGCACTTTTGGTGTGGGAGCAATCGTCAGACCTTCGTGATTTTTCGAGTTTTGTTTCCAGGTGGCGACCACGTGCAGCTGGTGGTAAACGTCGAAGCCCTGTTCGTCAGGGAAAGCCCGGAGCCCCAATGTCTGTGCTGCTGTAGGTGCGCTGCCAATGGTCGATGAGGAGCAGCAAGAGCTTGAGTGGCTGGCACTTTTGGTGTGGTAGCAATGGTCTGACGTTCGTGATTTTTTGGGGTTTTTTTTTAGGGGGCGCCCTGGTGCAGCTGGTGGTATACGTCGAAGCCCTGTTCGTCAGGGAAAGCCCGGAGCTCCAATGTCTGTGGTGCTGTAGGTGCGCTGCCAATGGCCGCTGAGGAGCAGCAAGAGCTTGTGTGTCTGGCACTTTTGGTGTGGGAGCAATCGTCCGACGTTCGTGATTTCTTGGGGTTTTTTATCATGGAGCGATCAAGTGCAGCTGGAAGTAAACGTCGAAGCCCTGTTCGTCAGGGAAAGCCCGGAGCCCCAATGTCTGTGCTGCTGTAGGTGCGCTGCCAATGGCCGCTGAGGAGCAGCATGAGCTTGAGTGGCTGGCACTTTTGGTGTGGGAGCAATGGTCGGACTTTCGTGATTCTTCGGGCTTATTTTTCAGGGGGCGACCACGTGAACCTGGTGGTAAACGTCGAAGCCCTGTTCGTCAGGGAAAGCCCGGAGCCCCAATGTCTGTGCTGCTGTAGGTGCGCTGCCAATGGCTGCTGAGGAACAGCAAGAGCTTGAGTGGCTGGCACTTTTGGTGTGGGAGCAATGGTCCGACGTCTGAGATTCTTCGGGCTTTTTTTTCAGGGGGCGCCCACGTGCAGCTGGTGGTAAAAGTAGAAGGCCTGTTCTTCAGGGAAAGCCTGGAGGCCCAATGTCTGTGCTGCTTTAGGTGCGCTGCCAATGGCCGCTGAGGAGCAGCAAGAGCTTGAGTGGCTGGCACTTTTCGTGTGGGAGCAATGGTCCTACGTTCATGATTTTTCGGGGATATTTTCAGGGGGCGCCCACGTGCAGGTGGTGGTAAACGTTGAAGCCCTGTTCGTCACGGAAAGACGGGAGCCTCAATGTCTCTGATGTGGTACGTGGAGTGCCAACGGCTGCTGAGGAGCAGCAAGAGCTTGAGTGGCTGGCACTTTTGGTGTGGGAGCAATTGTCCGACATACGTGTTTCTTCGGGGTTATTTTAAGTGGACGCCCAGGTGCAGCTGGTGTTAAACGGCGAATTCCTGTTCGTCATGGAAAGCCCGGAGCCCCAATGTCTCTGGTGCTGTAGGTGCGCTGCCAATGGCCGCTGAGGAGCAGCAAGAGCTTGAGTGGCTGGCACTTTTGGTGTGGGAGCAATGGTCCGACGTTCATGATTTCTTGGGTTTTTTATCAGTGGGCGCCCAGGTGCAGCTGGTGGTAAACTTCGAAGCCCTGTTCGTCAGGGAAAGCCTGGAGCCCCAATGTCTGTGCTGCTGTACGTGTGCTGCCAATGGCCGCTGAGGAGCAAAAAGAGCTTGAGTGTCTGGCACTTTTGGTGTGCGAGCAATCGTCCGACATTCCTGAAGTTTCGGGGTTTTCTTTTCAGGTGGCGCCCAGGTGCAGATGGTGGTAAACATCGAAACACAGTTCGTCAGGGAAAGCCCGGAGCCCCAATGTCTGTGGTGCTGTAGGTGCTCTGCAAATGGCCGCTGAGGAGCAGCAAGAGCTTGAGTGTCTGGCCATTTTGGTGTGGGAGCAATTGTCCGACGTTCGTGATTTTTCAGTGTTTTTTTCAGTGGGTGCCCATGTGCAGCTGGTGGTAAACGTCGAAGCCCTGTTCGTCAGGGAAAGCCCGGAGCCCCAATGTTGTGCTGCTGTAGGTGCGCTGCCAATGGCCGCTGAGGAGCAGCAAGAGCTTGAGTGGCTGGCAATTTTGGTGTCGAGCAATGGTCCAACGTTCGTGATTTTTCGGGGTTTTTTTTCAGGGGGCGCCCACGTGCAGCTGGTGGTAAACTTCGAAGCCCTGTTCGGCAGGGAAAGCCCAGAGCCCCAATGTCTGTGGTGCTGTAGGTGCACTGCTAATGGCCACTGAGGAGCAGCAAGAGCTTGAGTGGCTGGCACCTTTGGTGTGGGAGCAATGGTCCGACGTTCGTGATTTTTCGGGGTTTTTTTTCAGGGGGCGCCCTGGTGCAGCTGGTGGTAAACGTCTAAGCCCTGTTCGTCAGGGAAAGCCCAGAGCCCCAATGTCTGTGCTGCTGTAGGTGCGCTGCCAATGGCCACTGAGGAGCAGCAAGAGCTTGAGTGTCTGGCACTTTTGGTGTGGGAGCAATGGTCCAACGTTCGTGATTTTTCGGGGTTTTTTTTCAGGTGGCGCCCATGTGCAGCTGGTGGTAAACGTCGAAGCCCTGTTCGTCAAGGAAAGCCTGGAGCCCCAATGTCTCTGGTGCTGTAGGTGGACTGGCAATGGCCGCTGAGGAGCAGCAAGAGCTTGAGTGTCTGGCACTTTTGGTGTGGGAGCAATCGTCCGATGTTCGTGAATTTTCGGGGTTTTTAATCAGGGGGCGCCCACGTGAAGATGGTGGTGAACGTCGAAGCCCTGTTCTTCAGGGAAAGCCCGGAGCCCCAATGTATGTGCTGCTGTAGGTGCGCTGCCAATGGCCGCTGAGGAGCAGCAAGAGATTGAGTGGTTGGCACTTTTGGTGTGGGAGTAATGGTCCGACGTTCGTGATATCTTGGGGTTTTTTATCATGGAGCGATCAAGTGCATCTGGTGGTAAACGTCGAAGCCCCGTTCGTCAGGGAAAGCCCGGAGCCCCAATGTCTGTGCTGCTGTAGGTGCGCTGCCAATGGCCACTGAGGAGCAGCAAGAGCTTGAGTGGCTGGCAATTTTGGTGTGGTAGCAATGGTCTGACGTTCGTGATTTTTTGGGGTTTTTTTTTAGGGGGCGCCCAGGTGCAGCTGGTGGTATACGTCGAAGCCCTGTTCGTCAGGGAAAGCCCGGAGCTCCAATGTCTGTGGTGCTCTAGGTGCGCTGCCAATGGCCGCTGAGGAGCAGCAAGAGCTTGAGTGGCTGGCACTTTTGGTGTGGGAGCAGTCGTCCGATGTTCGTGATTTGTTAGGGTTTTTTTTAGTGAGAGTCGTCGTGCAGCTGGTGGTAAACGTCGAAGCCCTGTTCGTCAGGGAAAGACCGGAGCCCCAATGTCTCTGCTGCTGTAGGTGCGCTGCCAATGGTTGATGAGGAGCAGCAAGAGCTTGAGTGGCTGGCAATTTTGGTGTGGTAGCAATGGTCTGACGTTCGTGATTTTTTGGGGTTTTTTTTTAGGGGGCGCCCTGGTGCAGCTGGTGGTATACGTCGAAGCCCTGTTCGTCAGGGAAAGCCTGGAGCCCCAATGTCTGTGGTGCTGTAGGTGCGCTGCCAATGGCCGCTGAAGAGCAGCAAGAGCTTGTGTGTCTGGCACTTTTGGTGTGGGAGCAATCGTCCGATGTTCGTGATTTCTTGGGGTTTTTTATCATGGAGCGATCAAGTGCAGCTGGAAGTAAACGTCGAAGCCCTGTTCGTCAGGGAAAGCCCGGAGCCCCAATGTCTGTGCTGCTGTAGGTGCGCTGCCAATGGCCGCTGAGGAGCAGCATGAGCTTGAGTGGCTGGCACTTTTGGTGTGGGAGCAATGGTCGGACTTTCGTGATTCTTCGGGCTTATTTTTCAGGGGGCGACCACGTGAACCTGGTGGTAAACGTCTAAGCCCTGTTCGTCAGGGAAAGCCCAGAGCCCCAATGTCTGTGCTGCTGTAGGTGCGCTGCCAATGGCCACTGAGGAGCAGCAAGAGCTTGAGTGGCTGGCACTTTTGGTGTGGGAGCAATGGTCCGACGTCTGAGATTCTTCGGGCTTTTTTTTCAGTGAGCGCCCACGTGCAGCTGGTGGTAAAAGTCGAAGGCCTGTTCTTCAGGGAAAGCCTGGAGGCCCAATGTCTGTGCTGCTTTAGGTGCGCTGCCAATGGCCGCTGAGGAGCAGCAAGAGCTTGAGTGGCTGGCACTTTTGGTGTGGGAGCAATGGTCCGACGTTCGTGATTTTTTGGGTTTTTTTTTAAGGGGGCGCCCATGTGCAGCTGGTGGTAAACGTCGAAGCCCTGTTCGTCAGGGAAAGACGGGAGCCTCAATGTCTATGGTGCGGTACGTGGAGTGCCAACGGCTGCTGAGGAGCAGCAAGAGCTTGAGTGGCTGGCAATTTTGGTGTGGGAGCAATGGTCCGACATTCGTGTTTCTTCGGGATTATTTTAAGGGGACGCCCAGGTGCAGCTGGTGGTAAACGTCGAAGCCCTGTTCGTCAGGGAAAGCCCGGAGCCCCAATATCTCTGGTGCTCTAGGTGCACTGCCAATGGCCTCTGAGGACCAGCAAGAGCTTGAAGGGCTGGCACTTTTGGTGTGGGAGCCATGGTCCGACGTTCGTGATTTCTTGGGGTTTTTATCAGTGGGCGCCCAGGTGCAGCTGGTGGTAAACGTCGAAGCCCTGTTCGTCAGGGAAAGCCCGGAGTCCCTATGTCTCTGCTGCTGTAGGTGCGCTGCCTACGGCCGCTGAGGAGCAGCAAGAGCTTGAGTGTCTGGCACTTTTGGTGTGGGAGCAATCTTCCGACGTTCGTGATTTTTCGGGGTTTTTTTTCAGGGGGCGCCCACGTGCAGCTGGTGGTAAACATAGAAGCCCTGTTCGTCAGGGAAAGACGGGAGCCTCAATGTCTATGGTGCGGTACGTGGAGTGCCAACGGCTGCTGAGGAGCAGCAAGAGCTTGAGTGGCTGGCACTTTTGGTGTGGGAGCAATGGTCCGACATTCGTGTTTCTTCGGGATTATTTTAAGGGGACGCCCAGGTGCAGCTGGTGGTAAACGTCGAAGCCCTGTTAGTCAGAGAAAGCCCTGAGCCCCAATGTCTGTGCTGCTGTAGGTGCGCTGCCAATGGTCGCTGAGGAGCAGCAAGAGCTTGAGTGGCTGGCACTTTTGGTGTGGGAGCAATGGTCCGACGTTCGTGATTTCTTGGGGTTTTTATCAGTGGGCGCCCAGGTGCAGCTGGTGGTAAACGTCGAAGCCCTGTTAGTCAGGGAAAGCCCGGAGCCCCAATGTCTGTGCTGCTATAGGTGAGCTGCCTACGGCCGCTGAGGAGCAGCAAGAGCTTGAGTGCCTGGCACTTTTGGTGTGGGAGCAATCTTCCGACGTTCGTGATTTTTCGGGGTTTTTTTTCAGTGGGCGCCCACGTGTATCTGGTGGTAAACATAGAAGCCCTGTTCGTCAGGGAAAGCCCGGAGCACCAGTGTCTGTGGTGCTGTAGGTGCGCTGCTAATGGCCGCTGAGGAGCAGCAAGAGCTTGAGTGGCTGGCAATTTTGGTGTGGGAGCAATCGTCCGACGTTCGTGTTTTTTCGGGGTTTTTTTTCAGTGGGCGCCCACGTGCAGCTGGTGGTAAACGTCGAAGCCCTGTTCTTCAGGGATAGCACGGAGTCCTAAAGTCTGTGGTGCTGTAGGTGCACTGCCAATGGCCGCTGAGGAGCAGCAAGAGCTTGAGTGGCTGGCACTTTTGGTGTGGGAGCAATGGTCCGACGTTCTTGATTTTTCGGGGTTTTTTTTCAGTGAGCGCCCATGTGCAGCTGGTGGTAAACGTGGAAGCCCTGTTCGTCAGGGAAAGCCCGGAGCCCCAATGTATGTGCTGCTGTAGGTGCGCTGCCAATGGCCGCTGAAGAGCAGCAAGAGCTTGAGTGGCTGGCACTTTTGGTGTGGGAGCAATCGTCCGACGTTCCTGAATTTTCGGGGTTTTTTTCAGTGGGCGCCCAGGTGCAGCTGGTGGTAAACGTCGAAGCCCTGTTCGTCAGGGATCGCCCGGAGCCCCAATGTCTGTGCTGCTGTAGGTGCGCTGCCAATGGCCACTGAGGAGCAGCAAGAGCTTGAGTGGTTGGCACTTTTGGTGTGGGAGCAATTGTCCGACGTTCGTGTTTCTTTGGGGTTATTTTCAGTGGGCGCCCATGTGCAGCTGGTGGTAAACGTCGATGCCCTGTTCGTCATGGAAAGCCTGGAGCCCCAAGGTCTGTGGTGCTGTAGGTGTGCTGCCAATGGCCGCTGAGGAGCAGCAAGAGCTTGAGTGGCTGGCACTTTTGGTGTGGGAGCAATCGTCCGACGTTGGTGATTTTTCGGCGTTTTTTTTCAATGAGCGCCGTGGTGCAGCTGGTGTTAAACGTCGAAGCCCTGTTCGTCAAGAAAAGCCCGGAGCCCCAATGTCTCTGCTGCTGTAGGTGGACTGCCAATGGCCGCTGAGGAGCAGCAAGAGCTTGAGTGGCTGGCGCTTTTGGTGTGGGAGCAGTCGTCTGACGTTCGTCATTTTTCTGGGCTTTGTTTCAGGCAGCGCCCAAGTGCAGCTGGTGGTAAACGTCGAAGCCCTGTTCGTCAGAGAAAGCCCGGAGCCCCAATGTCTGTGGTGCTGTAGGTGCGCTGCCAATGGCCGCTGAGGAGCAGCAAGAGCTTGAGTGGCTGGCACTTTTGGTGTGGGAGCAATCGTCCGACGTTCGTGATTTTTCGGGGATTTTTTTCAGGGGGCGCCGTTGTGCAGCTGGTGGTAAATGTCGAAGCCCTGTTCGTCAGGGAAAGACCGGAGCATCAATGTCTCTGGTGCAGTACGTGGAGTGCCAATGGCCGCTGAGGATCAGCAAGAGCTTGAGTGGCTGGCACTTTTGGTGTGGGAGCAATGGTCTGACGTTCGTGATTTTTCTGGGATTTTTTTTCAGGGGGCGCCCACGTGCAGCTGGCGGTAAACGTCGAAACCCTGTTCGTCAGGGAAAGACCGGAGCCCCAATGTCTGTGCTGCTGTAGGTGCACTGCCAATGGCCGCTGAGGAGCAGCAAGAGCTTGAGTGGCTGGCACTTTTGGTGTGGGAGCAATGGTCGGACTTTCGTGATTTTTCGGGCTTATTTTTCAGGGGGCGCCCACGTGCAGCTGGTGGTAAACGTCGAAGCCCTGTTCGTCAGGGAAAGCCCGGAGCCCCAATGTCTGTGCTGCTGTAGGTGCACTGCCAATGGCTGCTGAGGAGCAGCAAGAGCTTGAGTGGCTGTCCCTTTTGGTGTGGGAGCAATGGTCCGACGTCTGAGATTCTTCGGGCTTTTTTTTCAGTGAGCGCCCACGTGCAGCTGGTGGTAAACGTCGAAGGCCTGTTCTTCAGGGAAAGCCTGGAGGCCCAATGTCTGTGCTGCTGTAGGTGCGCTGCCAATGGCCGCTGAGGAGCAGCAAGAGCTTGAGTGGCTGGCACTTTTGGTGTGGGAGCAATGGTCCGACGTTCGTGATTTTTTGGGTTTTTTTTTCAGTGGGCGCCCATGTGCAGCTGGTGGTAAACGTCGAAGCCCTGTTCGTCAGGGAAAGACGGGAGCCTCAATGTCTATGGTGCGGTACGTGGAGTGCCATCGGCTGCTGAGGAGCAGCAAGAGCTTGAGTGGCTGGCACTTTTGGTGTGGGAGCAATGGTCCGACATTCGTGTTTCTTTGGGATTATTTTCAGTTGGCGCCCAGGTGCAGCTGGTGGTAAACGTCGAAGCCCTGTTCGTCAGGGAAAGCCCTGAGCCTCAATATCTCTGGTGCTGTAGGTGCACTGCCAATGGCCTCTGAGGACCAGCAAGAGCTTGAAGGGCTGGCACTTTTGGTGTGGTAGCCATGGTCCGACGTTCGTGATTTCTTGGGGTTTTTATCAGTGGGCGCCCAGGTGCAGCTGGTGGTAAACGTCGAAGCCCTGTTCGTCAGGGAAAGCCCGGAGCCCCAATGTCTCTGCTGCTATAGGTGCACTGCCATTGGCCGCTGAGGAGCAGCAAGAGCCTGAGTTGCTGGCACTTTTGGTGTGGGAGTAATCGTCCGACGTTCCTGAATTTTCGGGGTTTTTTCAGTGGGCGCCCAGGTGCAGCTGGTGGTAAACGTCGAAGCCCTGTTCGTCAGGGAGAGCCTGGAGCCCCAATGTCTGTGCTGCTGTAGGTGCGCTGCCAATGGCCGCTGAGGAGCAAAAGAGTTTGAGTGGCTGGCACTTTCGGTGTGGGAGCAATGGTCCAACGTCCGTGATTTCTTGGGGTTTTTTTCAGTGAGAGTCGTCGTGCAGCTGGTGGTAAACGTCGAAGATGTGTTCGTCAGGGAAAGCCCGGAGCCCCAATGTCTGTGCTGCTGTAGGTGCGCTGCCAATGGCCGCTGAGGAGCAGCAAGAGCTTGAGTGTCTGGCCCTTTTGGTGTGGTAGCAACGGTCTGACATTCGTGATTTTTTGGGGTTTATTTTTAAGGGGGCGCTCAGGTGCACCTGGTGGTAAACGTTGAAGCCCTGTTCGTCAGGGAAAGCCCGGAACCCCAATGTCTGTGCTGCTGTAGGTGCACTGCCAATGGCCGCTGAGGAGCAGCAAGAGCTTGAGTGGCTGGCACTTTTGGTGTGGGAGCAATGGTCGGACTTTCGTGATTCTTCGGGCTTATTTTTCAGGGGGCGACCACGTGAACCTGGTGGTAAACGTCGAAGCCCTGTTCGTCAGGGATAGCACGGAGTCCTAAAGTCTGTGGTGCTGTAGGTGCACTGCCAATGGCCGCTGAGGAGCAGCAAGAGCTTGAGTGGCTGGCACTTTTGGTGTTGGAGCAATGGTCCGACGTTCTTCATTTTTCGGGGTTTTTTTTCAGTGAGCGCCGCTGTGCAGCTGGTGGTAAACGTTGAAGCCCTGTTCGTCAGGGAAAGCCCGGAGCCCCAAAGTCTGTGCTGCTGTAGGTGCGCTGCCAATGGCCGCTGAAGAGCAGCAAGAGCTTGAGTGGCTGGCACTTTTGGTGTTGGAGCAATCGTCCGACGTTCCTGAATTTTCGGGGTTTTTTTCAGTGGGCGCCCAGGTGCAGCTGGTGGTAAACGTCGAAGCCCTGTTCGTCAGGGAACGCCCGGAGCCCCAATGTCTGTGCTGCTGTAGGTGCGCTGCCAATGGCCGCTGAGGAGCAGCAAGAGCTTGAGTGGCTGGCACTTTTGGTGTGGGAGCAACGGTCCAACGTTCGTGATTTTTCGGGGTTTTTTTTCAGGGGGCGCCGTTGTGCAGCTGGTGGTAAATGTCGAAGCCCTGTTCGTCAGGGAAAGACCGGAGCATCAATGTCTCTGGTGCAGTACGTGGAGTGCCAATGGCCGCTGAGGATCAGCAAGAGCTTGAGTGGCTGGCACTTTTGGTGTGGGAGCAATCGTCTGACGTTCGTGATTTTTCTGGGATTTTTTTCAGCGGGCGCCCACGTGCAGCTGGTGGTAAACGGCGAAACCCTGTTCGTCAGGGAAAGCCCGGAGCCCCAATGTCTGTGGTGCTGCTGTAGGTGCACTGCCAATGTCCGCTGAGGAGCAGCAAGAGCTTGAGTGGCTGGCACTTTTGGTGTGGGAGCAATGGTCGGACTTTCGTGATTCTTCGGGCTTATGTTTCAGGGGGCGACCACGTGAACCTGTTGGTAAACGTCGAAGCCCTGTTCGTCAGGGAAAGCCCGGAGCTCCAATGTCTGTGCTGCTGTAGGTGCGCTGCCAATGGATGCTGAGGAGCAGCAAGAGCTTGAGTGGCTGGCACTTTTGTTGTGGGAGCAATGGTCCGACGTCTGAGATTCTTCGGGCTTTTTTTTCAGTGAGCGCCCACGTGCAGCTGGTGGTAAAAGTCGAAGGCCTGTTCTTCAGGGAAAGCCTGGAGGCCCAATGTCTGTGCTGCTTTAGGTGCGCTGCCAATGGCCGCTGAGGAGCAGCAAGAGCTTGAGTGGCTGGCACTTTTGGTGTGGGAGCAATCGTCCGACGTTCGTGATTTTTTGGGTTTTTTTTTCAGGGGGCGCCCATGTGCAGCTGGTGGTAAACGTCGAAGCCCTGTTCGTCAGGGAAAGACGGGAGCCTCAATGTCTATGGTGCGGTACGTGGAGTGCCAACGGCTGCTGAGGAGCAGCAAGAGCTTGAGTGGCTGGCACTTTTGGTGTGGGAGCAATGGTCCGACATTCGTGTTTCTTCGGAATTATTTTAAGGGGACGCCCAGGTGCAGCTGGTGGTAAACGTCGAAGCCCTGTTCGTCAGGGAAAGCCCGGAGCCCCAATACCTCTGGTGCTCTAGGTGCACTGCCAATGGCCTCTGAGGACCAGCAAGAGCTTGAAGGGCTGGCACTTTTGGTGTGGGAGCCATGGTCCGACGTTCGTGATTTCTTGGGGTTTTTATCAGTGGGCGCCCAGGTGCAGCTGGTGGTAAACGTCGAAGCCCTGTTCGTCAGGGAAAGCCCGGAGCCCCAATGTCTGTGCTGCTATAGGTGCGCTGCCTGCGGCCGCTGAGGAGCAGCAAGAGCTTGAGTGTCTGGCACTTTTGGTGTGGGAGCAATCTTCCGACGTTCGTGATTTTTCGGGGTTTTTTTTCAGGGGGCGCCCACGTGCAGCTGGTGGTAAACATAGAAGCCCTGTTCGTCAGGGAAAGACGGGAGCCTCAATGTCTATGGTGCGGTACGTGGAGTGCCAACGGCTGCTGAGGAGCAGCAAGAGCTTGAGTGGCTGGCACTTTTGGTGTGGGAGCAATGGTCCGACATTCGTGTTTCTTCGGGATTATTTTAAGGGGACGCCCAGGTGCAGCTGGTGGTAAACGTCGAAGCCCTGTTAGTCAGAGAAAGCCCTGAGCCCCAATGTCTGTGCTGCTGTAGGTGCGCTGCCAATGGTCGCTGAGGAGCAGCAAGAGCTTGAGTGGCTGGCACTTTTGGTGTGGGAGCAATGGTCCGACGTTCTTGATTTTTCGGGGTTTTTTTTCAGTGAGCGCCCATGTGCAGCTGGTGGTAAACGTCGAAGCCCTGTTCGTCAGGGAAAGCCCGGAGCCCCAATGTCTGTGCTGCTGTAGGTGCGCTGCCAATGGCCGCTGAAGAGCAGCAAGAGCTTGAGTGGCTGGCACTTTTGGTGTGGGAGCAATCGTCCGACGTTCCTGAATTTTCGGGGTTTTTTTCAGTGGGAGCCCAGGTGCAGCTGGTGGTAAACGTCGAAGCCCTGTTCGTCAGGGAACGCCCGGAGCCCCAATGTCTGTGCTGCTGTAGGTGCGCTGCCAATGGCCGCTGAGGAGCAGCAAGAGCTTGAGTGGCTGGCACTTTTGGTGTGGGAGCAACGGTCCAACGTTCGTGATTTTTCGGGGTTTTTTTTCAGGGGGCGCCGTTGTGCAGCTGGTGGTAAATGTCGAAGCCCTGTTCGTCAGGGAAATACCGGAGCCTCAATGTCTCTGGTGCAGTACGTGGAGTGCCAATGGCCGCTGAGGATCAGCAAGAGCTTGAGTGGCTGGCACTTTTGGTGTGGGAGCAATGGTCTGACGTTCGTGATTTTTCTGGGATTTTTTTCAGGGGGCGCCCACGTGCAGCTGGTGGTAAACGTCGAAACCCTGTTCGTCAGGGAAAGCCCGGAGCCCCAATGTCTGTGCTGCTGTAAGTGCACTGCCAATGGCCGCTGAGGAGAAGCAAGAGCTTGAGTGGCTGGCACTTTTGGTGTGGGAACAATCGTCCGACGTTCGTGATTCTTCGGGCTTATTTTTCAGGGGGCGACCACGTGAACATGGTGGTAAACGTCGAAGCCCTGTTCGTCAGGGAAAGCCCAGAGCCCCAATGTCTGTCCTGCTGTAGGTGCGCTGCCAATGGCCGCTGAGGAGCAGCAAGAGCTTGAGTGGCTGGCACTTTTGGTGTGGGAGTAATCGTCCGACGTTCGTGATTTTTGGGGTTTTTTTTCAGTTGGCGCCCTGGTGCAGCTGGTGGTAAACGTCGAAGCCCTGTTCGTCAGGGAAAGACGGGAGCCCCAATGTCTCTGGTGTGGTACGTGGAGTGCTAACGGATGCTGAGGAGCAGCAAGAGCTTGAGTGTCTGGCACTTTTGGTGTGGGAGCAATCGTCCGACAGTCGTGTTTCTTCGGGGTTATTTTCAGGGGACGCCCACGTGTAGCTGGTGGTAAACGGCGAATCCCTGTTCGTCATGGAAAGCCCGGAGCCCCAATGTCTGTGGTGCTGTAGGTGGACTGCCAATGGCCGCTGAGGAGCAGCAAGAGCTTGAGTGGCTGGCACTTTTGGTGTGGGAGCAATCGTCCGACGTTCGTGTTTCTTCGGGATTATTTCCAGGGGACGCCCAGGTGCAGCTGGTGGTAAACGTCGAAGCCCTGTTAGTCAGAGAAAGCCCTGAGCCCCAATGTCTGTGCTGCTGTAGGTGCGCTGCCAATGGTCGCTGAGGAGCAGCAAGAGCTTGAGTGGCTGGCACTTTTGGTGTGGGAGCAATGGTCCGACGTTCGTGATTTCTTGGTGTTTTTATCAGTGTGCGCCCAGGTGCAGCTGGTGGTAAACGTCGAAGCCCTGTTCGTCAGGGAAAGCCCGGAGCCGCAATGTCTGTGCTGCTATAGGTGCGCTGTCTACGGCCGCTGAGGAGCAGCAAGAGCTTGAGTGCCTGGCACTTTTGGTGTGGGAGCAATCTTCCGACGTTCGTGATTTTTCGGGGTTTTTTTTCAGTGGGCGCCCACGTGTATCTGGTGGTAAACATAGAAGCCCTGTTCGTCAGGGAAAGCCCGGAGCACCAGTGTCTGTGGTGCTGTAGGTGCGCTGCCAATGGCCGCTGAGGAGCAGCAAGAGCTTGAGTGGCTGGCACTTTTGGTGTGGGAGCAATCGTCCGACGTTCGTGTTTTTTCGGGGTTTTTTTTCAGTGGGCGCCCCCGTGCAGCTGGTGGTAAACATCGAAGCCCTGTTCGTCAGGGATAGCACGGAGTCCTAAAGTCTGTGGTGCTGTAGGTGCACTGCCAATGGCCGCTGAGGAGCAGCAAGAGCTTGAGTGGCTGGCACTTTTGGTGTTGGAGCAATGGTCCGACGTTCTTGATTTTTCGGGTTTTTTTTTCAGTGAGCGCCCATGTGCAGCTGGTGGTAAACGTGGAAGCCCTGTTCGTCAGGGAAAGCCCGGAGCCCCAATGTCTGTGCTGCTGTAGGTGCGCTGCCAATGGCCGCTGAAGAGCAGCAAGAGCTTGAGTGGCTGGCACTTTTGGTGTGGGAGCAATCGTCCGACGTTCCTGAATTTTCGGGGTTTTTTTCAGTGGGAGCCCAGGTGCAGCTGGTGGTAAACGTCGAAGCCCTGTTCGTCAGGGAACGCCCGGAGCCCCAATGTCTGTGCTGCTGTAGGTGCGCTGCCAATGGCCGCTGAGGAGCAGCAAGAGCTTGAGTGGCTGGCACTTTTGGTGTGGGAGCAACGGTCCAACGTTCGTGATTTTTCGGGGTTTTTTTTCAGGGGGCGCCGTTGTGCAGCTGGTGGTAAATGTCGAAGCCCTGTTCGTCAGGGAAAGACCGGAGCCTCAATGTCTCTGGTGCAGTACGTGGAGTGCCAATGGCCGCTGAGGATCAGCAAGAGCTTGAGTGGCTGGCACTTTTGGTGTGGGAGCAATCGTCTGACGTTCAAGATTTTTCTGGGATTTTTTTCAGGGGGCGCCCACGTGCAGCTGGTGGTAAACGTCGAAACCCTGTTCGTCAGGGAAAGCCCGGAGCCCCAATGTCTGTGCTGCTGTAAGTGCACTGCCAATGGCCGCTGAGGAGAAGCAAGAGCTTGAGTGGCTGGCACTTTTGGTGTGGGAACAATCGTCCGACGTTCGTGATTCTTCGGGCTTATTTTTCAGGGGGCGACCACGTGAACATGGTGGTAAACGTCGAAGCCCTGTTCGTCAGGGAAAGCCCAGAGCCCCAATGTCTGTCCTGCTGTAGGTGCGCTGCCAATGGCCGCTGAGGAGCAGCAAGAGCTTGAGTGGCTGGCACTTTTGGTGTGGGAGCAATCGTCCGACGTTCGTGATTTTTGGGGTTTTTTTTCAGTTGGCGCCCTGGTGCAGCTGGTGGTAAACGTCGAAGCCCTGTTCGTCAGGGAAAGACGGGAGCCCCAATGTCTCTGGTGTGGTACGTGGAGTGCTAACGGATGCTGAGGAGCAGCAAGAGCTTGAGTGTCTGGCACTTTTGGTGTGGGAGCAATCGTCCGACAGTCGCGTTTCTTCGGGGTTATTTTCAGGGGACGCCCACGTGTAGCTGGTGGTAAACGGCGAATCCCTGTTCGTCATGGAAAGCCCGGAGCCCCAATGTCTGTGCTGCTGTAGGTGCGCTGCCAATGGCCGCTGAGGAGCAGAAAGAGCTTGAGTGGCTGGCACTTTTGGTGTGGGAGCAATGGTCTGACGTTCGTGATTTCTTGGGGTTTTTTTCAGTCGGAGCAGAGGTGCAACTGGTGGTAAACGTCGAAGCCCTGTTCGTCAGGGAAAGCCCGGAGCCCCAATGTCTGTGCTGCTGTAGGTGCACTGCCAATGGCTGCTGAGGAGCAGCAAGAGCTTGAGTGGCTGGCCCTTTTGGTGTGGGAGCAATGGTCCGACGTCTGAGATTCTTCGGGCTTTTTTTTCAGTGAGCGCCCACGTGCACCTGGTGGTAAACGTCGAAGGCCTGTTCTTCAGGGAAAGCCTGGAGGCCCAATGTCTGTGCTGCTTTAGGTGCGCTGCCAATGGCCGCTGAGGAGCAGCAAGAGCTTGAGTGGCTGGCACTTTTGGTGTGGGAGCAATTGTCCGACGTTCGTGATTTTTTGGGGTTTTTTTTCAGTGGGCGCCCATGTGCAGCAGGTGGTAAACGTCGAAGCCCTGTTCGTCAGGGAAAGACCGGAGCCTAAATATCTCTGGTGCAGTACGTGGAGTGCCAATGGCTGCTGAGGAGCAGCAAGAGCTTGAGTGTCTGGCACTTTTGTGTGAGTGCAATTGTCCGACGTTGGTGATTTTTAGGGTATTGTTTTTAGTGGGTTGTCCCATGCAGTTGATGGTAAACGTCGAAGCGCTGTACGTCAGGGAAAGCCTGGAGTCCCAGTGTCTCTGGTGCTGTAGATGAGGCGACAACAGTCGATAAGGCGCAGCAAGAGCTTCAGTTGCTGGCACTTTTGTTGTGGGGACAATCGTCCCACGTTCGTGATTTTTAGGGCATTTTATCAGTGGGTAGCCCACGTGCAGCTGGTGGCAAACGTTGAAGCCCTGCTCCTCAGGGAAAGCCCGCAGCCCCAAGGTCTGTGGTGCTGTGGATGCGCTGCCAATGGCCGCCTAGGTGCAGCAAGAGCTTGAGTGGCTGGCACTTTTGGTGTGGGAGCAATTGTCCGACGTTTGTTACATTTCGGGGTTTTTTTTCAGGGGCCGTCCACCTGCAGCTGGTGGCAAACGTCGAAGCCCTGTTCGTCAGGGAAAGCCCGGAACCCCAGTGTCTCTGGTGCGGTATGTGGACTGCCAATGGCCGCTGAGGAGCAGCAAGAGCTTGAGTGGCTGGCACTTTTGGAGTGGGAGAAATGGTCCGACAGTCGTGATTTTTCGGGGTTTTTTTTCAGTGGGCGCCCAGGTGCAGCTGGTGGTAAACGTCGAAGCCCTGTTTGTCAGGGAAAGCCCGGAGCCCCAATGTCTGTGCTGCTGTAGGTGCACTGCCAATGGCCGCTGAGGAGCAGCAAGAGCTTGAGTGGCTGGCACTTTTGGTGTGGGAGCAATTGTCCGACATTCATACTTTTTAGGGTAATGTTTTTCGTGGGCGTTTTCCTACAGTTTATGTTAAAAGTTGAAGCGTTGTTCGTCAGGGAAAGCCTGAATCCCCAGTGTCTCTTGTGCTGTACGTGTGGCGTCAACGGCCGGTGAGGAGCAGCAAGAGCTTTAGTTGCTGGCACTTGTGGTGTGGGAGCAATCGTCCGACGTTCGTGATTTTTAGGGTATGTTTTCAGTGGGCTCTTCCCTGCAGTTGATGGCAAACGTCGAAGTGCCGTTGGCCATGGAAAGCCGAGAGCCCCAGTGTCTGTGGTGCTGTAGTTGCGGCGTCAGCGGCCAGTGAGGGCCAGCAAGAGGTTTAGTTGCTGACACTTTTGATGGGGTATCAATCGTGCAATGTTCGTGGTTTTTGAAGCATTTTGTAAGTGGGAGGCCCTGTGTAGTTGATGAAAAACGTAGAAGCGCTGTTCATCAGGGAAAGCCGGGAGCCCCAGTGTATGTGGTGCTGTAGGTGCGGTGTGAAGGGGCGGTGAGGAGGAGCAAGAGCTTTATTTGCTGGCACTTTTGGTGTGGGAGCAATCGTCCGACGTTCGTGATTTTTAGGGTCATGTTTTTAGTGGGTACTCCTGTGCATTATATGATAATGTCGAAGCGCTGTTCGTCAGGGAAAGACCGCAGCCCCAGTGTCTGTGGTGCTGTAGAAGAGGCGTCAACGGCCGGTGAGGAGCAGCAAGAGCTTTAGTTATTGGCACTTTTGGTGTGGGAGCAATCGTCTGACGTTCATGATTTTTAGTGTTTTTTTTTTCAGTGGGCGATTCCATGCAGTTGATGGTAAACGTCGAAGCAGAGTTGGTCAGGGAAAGCCCAGAGCCCCAGTGTCGGTGGTGCTGTAGATGCAGCGTCAAAGGCCGCTGAGGAGCAGGAAGAGGTTGTGTGGCTGGCACTTTTGGTGTGGGAGAAATCGTCCGATATTCGTGATTTTTAGGGTATCTTTAAGTGGGCTCTTCCCTGCAGTTGATGGTAAACTTCAAAGCGCTGTTCGTCATGGGAAGCCTGGAGCCCCAATGTCTGTGGTGCTGTATGTGCGGCATCAACGGCCGGTGAGGAGCAGCAAGAGCTTGAGTTGCTGGCACTTTTGCTGTGGGAGCAATCATCCGACCTTCGTGAATTTTGGGGCATTTTGGAAGTGGGCAGCCCTGTGCAGTTGATGGTAAATGTCGAAGCGCTGTTCTTCATGGGAAGTCCGGAGCCTCAGTGTCTGTGGTGCTGTAGATGCCGTGTGAAGGGGAGGTGAGGAGCAGCAAGAGCCTGCGTTGCTGGCACTTTCGGTGTGGGAGCAATCGTCCGATGTTCGTGATTTTTTGTGTTTTTTTTTCCGTGGGCGATTCCGTGCCGTTGATGGTAAAAGTCGAAGCGCTGTGGGTCAGGGAAAGACCGCAGCCCCAGTTTCGGTGGTGCTGTAGATGCGGTGTCAACAGCCTGTGAGGAGCAGCAAGAGCTTTAGTTGCTGGCACTTTTCGTATGGGAGCAATGGTCCGACGTTCGTGATTTTTCGAGTATATTTTCAGTGGGCGCTTCCGTGCAGTTGATGTTAAATGTAGAAGCGCAGTTCGACAGGGAAGGCCCGGAATGCAAATGTCTGTCGTGCTGTAGATGCGCTGCCAATGGCCGGTTAGGATCAGCAAGACCTTTAGTTGGTGGCACTTTTGGTGTGGGAGGAATCATCTGACATTCGTGATTTTTAGGGTATTTTTTCAGTGCACGGTTCTGTGCAATTCATACTAGACGTCGATGCACTGTTGGTCAGGAAAAGCCCAGAGCCCCATTGTCTGTAGTGCTGTAGATGAGGCGTCAACGGCCGGGGAGTAGCAGCAAGAGCTTGAGTGGCTGGCACTTTTGGTGTGGGAGCAATCGTCCGACATTCGTGATTTTTAGGGCATTTTGTAAGAGGGCGGGCCTTAGTACTTAATGGTAAACTTCGAAGCTCTGTTGGTCATGAAAAGCCCGGAGCCCCAATGTCTGTGGTGCTGTAGATGCGGTGGAAACGGCGGTGAGGAGCAGCAAGAGCTTGAGTTGCTAGCACTTTTGGTGTGGGAGCAATTGTCTGACGTTCGTGATTTTTAGCGTATTTTTTCCGTGGGAGGCCCTGTGCAGTTGACGGGAAACGTTGAAGCGCTGTTCGTCAGGGAAAGCCCGGAGCCCCAATGTCTGTGGTGCTGTAGATGTGACGTCAACGGCCGCTGACAAGCAGCAAGAGCTTTAGTTGCTAGCAGTTTTGGTGTGGGAGCAATCATCTGACGTTCGTGATATTTAGTGTATTTTTTCAGTGGGCGCTTTTGTGCAGTTGATGGTAAACGTGGAAGCAGTGTTCATCAGGGAAAGCCTGGAGCCGCAGTGTCTGTGGTGCTGTATGTACGGCATCAACGGTCGGTGAGGAGCAGCAAGAGCTTGAGTTGCTGGCACTTTTGGTGTGGGAGCAATCGTCTGACGTTCTTGATTTTTAGGGTATTTTGTCAGTTGGCGCTTCCGTGCAGTTGATGGTAAACGTCGAAGCACTGTTCGTCAGGGAAATCCCGAAGCCCCAGTGTCGCTGGTGCTGTAGAACCGGCGTGAATGGCCGCTGAGGAGCAGCAAGAGCTTGAGTTGCTGGCAGTTTTGGTGTGGGAGCAATGGTCCGACGTTCGTGATTTTTAGGGTATTTTTTCAGTGGACGGCACTGTGCAGTTGATGGGAAATGCTGAAGCGCTGTTCATGTGGGAAAGCTTGGACTCCCAATGTCTGTGGTGCTGTAGATGCGACGTCAACGGCTAGTGATAAGCAGCAAGAGCTTGAGTGTCTGGCACTTTTGGTGTGGGAGCAATCGTCAGACATTTATGATTTTTAGTGTATTTTATCAGTGGACGGCCCTGTTCTGTTGATGGCAAAATGGCGAAGCGCTGTTCATCAGGGAAAGCCAGGACCCCCAGTGTCTGTGGTGCTGTAGATGCGACGTCAACGGCTAGTGATAAGCAGCAAGAGCTTGACTTGCTGGCACTTTTGGTGTGGGAGCAATCGTGCGACATTCATGATTTTTAGTATATTTGTTTCAGTGGGCGCTTCCGAGCACTTAATGGTAAATCTCGAAGCGCTGTTTGTCAGGGAAAGCCCAGAGCCCCACTGTCTGAGGTTTTCTAGATGCGGTGTGATGGGCAGGTGAGGAGCAGCAAGAGCTTGAGTTGCTGGAACTTTTGGTATGGGAGCAATCGTCCAACGTTGGTGATTTTTAGTGGATTTTGTCAGTGCTGGTCCTGTTTTTTAGGGTATTTTTTCAGTGGGCACTTCCGTGCAATTGATGGTAGACATTGAAGAGCTCTTGGTCAGGGAAAGCCCGGAGCCCCAGTGTCTGTTGTGTTGTAGATGTGGCATCAACGGCCGGTGAGGAGCAGCAAGAGCTTGAGTTGCTGGCACTTCTGGTGTGGGAGCAATCGTCTGACGTTCATGATTTTTAGGGTACTTTTCAGGGGAAATTCCGTGCGACTGATGTAAACGTCGAAGCGCTGTTCGTCAGGGAAAGCCCGCATCCCCAATGTCTGTGGTGCTGTAGATGCGGCATCAACAGCTGGTGAGGTGCAGAAAGAGCTTTAGTGTCTGGCACGGTTGGTGTGGGAGCAATCGTGCGACATTCGTGATTTTTAGGGTATTTTTTCAGTGGACGGCAGTTGATGGGAAACTTCGAAGCGCTGTTCGTCCGGAAAAGCCAGAAGCCCCATTGTCTGTGATGCTGTAGATGCGGCGTGAACGGCCAGTGAGGAGCAGCAAGAGCTTGAGTTGCTGGCACTTTTGCTGTGGGAGCAATCGTCTGACATTCGTACCTTTTATGGTATTTTTTTTAGTGGGTGCACCTATGCAGTTGATAGTAAACGTCGAAGCACTGTTGGTCATGAAAAGCCCAGAGCCCCAATGTCTGTGGTGCTGTAGATGCGTAGTCAACTGCCGGTGAGGAGCAACAAGTGCTTTAGTTGCTGGCACTTTTGGTATGGGAGCAATCGTCCGACTTTCGTGATTTTGGGATATTTTTTTCTGTGGGCGCTTCCGTGCAGTTGATGGTAAAAGTCGAAGCGCTGTTCATCTGGGAAAGCCCAGAGCCCCAGTGTCTGTGCTGCTGTAGATGCGGTGTCAACAGCCGCTGAGGAGCAGCAAGAGCTTGAGTGGCTGGCACTTTTGGTGTGGGAACAATTGTCCCACGTTCGAGATTTTTAGGGTAATTTTCCAATGGGCATTCTGTGCAGTTGATGGTAAATGTCGAAAGGCTGTTGGTCATGGAAAGCCCAGAGCCCCAATGTCTCTGGTGGTGTAGGTGCAGCATTAAAGTCCGGTGAGGGGCAGCAAGAGCTTGAATTGCTGGCAATTCTGGTGTCGGAGCAATATGCAGACCTTCGTGATTTTTAGGGTATTTTTTCAGTGGGCGGCCCTGTGCATTTTATGTTATACGTCGATGCGGTGTTGGTCATGAAAAGCCCAGAACGCCAATGTCTGTGATGCTGTAGATGCGACGTCAAATGCCGGTGAGGAGCAGCAAGTGCTTTAGTTGCTGGCAGCTGTGGTGTGGGAGCAATCGTCCAATGTTCGTGATTTTTAGTGGATTTTGTCAGTGCTGGTCCTGTGCTGTTGATGGTAAATTTCGAAGGACTGTTTGTCAGGGAAACCCTGGAGCCCCAGTGTCTGTGGTACTGTAGATGCGGCATCAGCGGCTGGTGAGGAGCAGCAAGAGCTTTAGTTGCTAGCACTTTTGGTGTGGGAGCAATCGTCTGACATTCGTACCTTTTATGGTATTTTTTTTAGTGGGTGCTCCTATGCAGTTGATGGTAAACGTCGAAGCGCTGTTGGTCATGAAAAGCCCAGAGCCCCAATGTCTGTGGTGCTGTAGATGCGTAGTCAACTGCTGGTGAGGAGCAGCAAGTGCTTTAGTTGCTGGCACTTTTGGTATGGGAGCAATCGTCCAACGTTCGTGATTTTGGGATATATTTTCTGTGGGCGCTTCTGTGCAGCTGTTGGTAAACGTCGAAGCGCTGTTCGTCAGAGAAAGCCCGGAGCCCCAGTGTCTGTGGTACTGTAGATGCGGCGTTAGCGGCTGGTGAGGAGCAGCAAGAGCTTGAGTTGCTAGCACTTTTGGTTTGGGAGCAATCGTCAGACATTCATATTTTTTATGGTATTTTTTTTAGTGGGTGCTCCTATGCAGTTGATGGTAAACGTCAAAGCGCTGTTCGTCAGGGATAGCCCGGAGCGCCAGTGTCAGTGGTGCTGTAGATGTGGCGTGAAGGGTGGGTGAGGAACAGGAAGAGCTTTAGTTCCTGGCACTTTTGGTGTTGGAGCAATCGTCTGAGGTTCTTGATTTTTAGGGTATATTTTCAGTGGGCGGCCCTGTGCAGTAGATGGTAAACGTCAAAGCGCTGTTTGTCAGGCAAAGCCCGGAGCCCCGATGTCTGTGGTGCTGTAGATGCGGCCTCAACGGCCGGTGAGGAGCAGCAGGAGCTTTAGTTGCTGGCACTTTTGGTGTGGGAGCAATCGTCCGACATTCGTGATTTTTAGGATATTTTTTCAGTGGACGCTTCCGTGCACTTGATGGTAAACGTCAAAGCCCTGTTCGTCAGGGAAAGCCTGGAGCCCCAGTGTCTGTGGTGCTGTAGATGTGGTGTGAACGGCCTGTGAGGAGCAGGAAGATCTTTAGTTGCTGGCACTTTTGGTATGGGAGCAATCGTCCGACGCTCATGATTTTTTGGGTATTTCTCCAGTGGGCGGCCTTGTGCAGTTGATGGTAAACGTCGAAGCCCTGTTCGTCAGGGAAAGCCCGCAGCCCCAGTGTCTGTGATGCTGTAAATGTGGCGTCAACTGCCGGTGAGGAGCAGCAAGAGCTTTAGTTGCTGGCACTTTTGGTGTGGGAACAATGGTCCGACGTTCTTGCTTTTTAGAGTAATATTTTAGTGGGTGCTCCAGTGCAGTTGATCGTAAACGTCGAAGCGCTGTTCGTCAGGGAAAGCCCGGAGCCCCAATATCTGTGGTGTTGTAGATGTGGCGTCAACAACCATTGAGGAGCAGCAAGAGCTGCTCACAGGGCTGCCGGCTTGAAATGGTGGAAAATGTCGGAGTCCTGGTGGTCTAGGACTGACTAGGACTATCCCCAACGTCAGACGATTGCTCTGGGCTTCCCTAGGCCAACAGGACTCTGACATTTGCCACCAAGTCAACCTGGCAGCCCTCTGAGAATAAATCTTATAAGTCCCGAACATCAGATGATTACTCCAACACCAGAAGTGCCTGCTCTGAAAGTTCTTGCTGCTCCTCACCGACTCTTCCCACCGCATCTACAAGCTCAAAAACATTGGGTCTCTCGGCTTTCCTGCATCACCAGGATTCTGACACTTACTATTGACATACGGAAATGGACTCCGTAACTCGGAAGTTATAAACTAGGTATGTTTATTGCGTGCAGATGCACGGGGGATCGCTCCACCACAAGCGTGCATGCCCGAGGTAGAAAACCGTCCCATTTTTATACAATAAAACAATGAATATTCAATTGACGCCTAGACATATTCATTACCTAAACCCACCTACTCTTGCTTCGTATGCTAATTAGCTTATCAGTCCTTCGCGCTTGCGCAAATTCTCCCAATAATTGTGGGCAGGGGTCTTCGGTGGTCTTTGGGATGAAGGCCGTAGGTCTTCTTCATGGTGTACTTTTCACCTTTAGCCTAGAATGCAATGATCCTGCAAGCTTGCAGTGTTCTTATCAGCTTGAGCTGATTCATGTCCTTGTTAACCATCTGTTTTCCTTTAGCAAGGAGGTTTATAGACGTATCTGTGACACATGCCATCCTGGTTTTGAATTCTTGTTCTTTCTAATCACTCCCTTGAGATAATGCGAGACTGTTTCTCACTCCTTACAAATGAGTCCTTCGTCAGGAAAAGAAAAAAACAGACTTCCTCCTCCATTAATTGTTTCTCTAAGCTATATGGTTACGTGACTATGTTTTGTAACTATATTCTTGTCCTGGTTCTGGCTAGGATAGAGCTAATATTTACCTGAGCTGGGTGGAGGACTGCAGCTGGTAGCTCCTATGGCTGGGATAGTTAACTAATTAGCTAACAGCTGGGGTTAATTTACCCAAATTAGCCAAAGGGCTGTTCCATCCCATCTGACATCATGCTCAGTATATAAGCGAGGAGGGTGCTGAAGGGAGCCTCCTGCTGCTTGGAAGAAACTAAGTGTGGAGGTTTGTTGTAAGCCATTATACTGTATTTGTATTGCATCACTGTTTTGTTTTCTTCTGTCATTACTGTTAAATTTACTTTTTGTTCAATCTCAACCCACGTGTTTGGTTTTTTTCCTGGTTTTCTTTTGTTTACCAAATCTCCCCCTGTTCTCTTGGGGGTGGGGAGTGAGAGAGAGACTGTGTAGTCTGGTCCCGATTGGGGCTGAACTACAGCAATTCTTTAAGTGCATACATATATAGTTGTGATTAACTTATTGTCCCCATTTCTACGTGGTCCCCTATATCAATCCCCCCTTTTTATCACACTAAGTAAATTCTTTTACTTAAACAGTTTCCCTGAATGATATGAAGCATCATACACGGTTTTGTTGGGGGGGGTGGGCTAATGTGGTAGCTTCTGTAGGAAACTGCTAGAAGTCACTCCCCTTTGTTCAGTGGATTCGGCCAGGCCTAGGGCAGACCCGCTGCTGGCCAAAGCTGAGCTGATTGGTAGCAGAATGTTCCGTGATAACGCCTCTGCGATAACATATTTAAGAAGGGGAAAACAGAAGAAAAAAAAAAGAGGGAAGAGAAGATGTGAAGAAGCTGAGCGGGGGCAGAGGCCTCATGGGCCTTGCAGGCCTCACCCTCTGGCCTCTTGCCAGGCTGCTGACTGGGCCCGAATCGGCCCGTGGAGGGCCCGCTGGGACAGCCATTCTGGAGAGACTGCACTCCGTGGAAGAGATGACCCATGCCGGAGCAGTTTCACGAAGGACTGTGATGTATGGGAGGGACCCCACAACAGGGCAGGGGAGGAATGTGAGGAGTTCTTCCCCCGACCATGAAGCAGCGGCGTAAAACAACGTGTGATGAACTGACTGCCATCCCCATTCCCTCTTCCCTTTCCTGTGCAACTCGGGGGGAAGGTAGTAGAGATAATGTTAAGCTTGGGAAGAGGGAGGGGTGGAGGGAGGTTATCTTGTTCTCTGTCTCATTATCTTGCTGTTTGTAGTAATAAATGAATAGTTTTCCCCAAGAGGAGTCTGTTTTGCCCGTAACGGTAACTTTAAGGATTTCTCCCTGTCCTTATGTCAAACCTCGAGCTGTTTTTCTTTATATTATCTCCCCTGTTCTCTTGGAGGGTGGGGGGAGTGAGAGAGAGACTGCGTAGTCTGGTCGTGATCGGGGCACAGTTACGACAGTGTTACTTTCTTAAACATTCTCCAAACCCATAGGTACAGCATAATAGTTAATATTAATAAAATTCCTAAGCTAATCAAGAAGATCACAACAGGGGGCACCGTAGTATTAAGGATCCCTGTTGCCTCTGTCCCAGCCCCACTCATGCCCTGAGTACATTTCCATTTCGTGCATAACCACAGCAGCCAAGTTTAAGCCCGACCATTTAAAAGGTGGTCCCATGCTTCCTGTAAACCCAAGGTAGGCGTGAGACCATGGCCATTTGGTGTCCTTTTGATTACAAGTTAGTGGTAAAATGCAGGAAAATATTGCAAACCCAATCACAATTCCACTTAAACAATTGGTCATTTTAGGATTTAGTTGTTCTAGAGGATTAGTACAGCTACTTCTGTAGATAATGTATTGCCTTCTCTGACCTACTAAAATGGGTTTTATATTTCCTATAATAAAATGACAAATAAGATATAAACTGCACTGATGACAGATTTGGGCAATATTAGTTACTGGCCGGTCCTCGTTTCTTTGTCCGGTATCCTTTGCTGTGGTGTCCCACCGGTTCACTACTGCTTTTGGCTCACATACTTGTTACCCACATTGTTCCTGCCCTTATCCGTTCGAACGAGTTTAAGTCTCAAGTCTTCGTTGTTGTCTGGAGTTACTTTCCACAAGGTTGCAGAGGCTCTCTTGATCCGAGTATGGTGTATGCAGGAGTTCTGTCCCTCTACCTTAATTGCCATGTAGGTGGTGAGGAGGACTTGAAAAGGTCCGGTCCACTGTGGTTCCGGGGTTTTTTCTGTAAGAGACATATATATAGTCCCCTGGTTGTATATCGTGAACAGGCCCATCCAGACCCCTACTACGTGTTCCCATTACATGTTTTTCAATTCTTTTTGATTGTTTGTTTAGTGCCACCATATAGGAGGTCATTATTTCTTCACCAGTTTGTGAAGGTGTTCCCTTTTGTACCCCATAGGGTCGGCCATATAGAATTTCGAATGGACTAAGCCCTTCTCTTGCTCTTGGTCTGGTTCGTATTTGTGTAAGAGCTAATGGTAAAGACTGAGGCCAAGTTAGATTAGTTTCCTGACCCAACTTGACAATCTGTTGTTTGATTAGGTGATTCATTTTCTCCACCTGGCCACTTGATTGTGGTCGGTAAGAGGTATGTAATTGCCAATCTATCCCTAGATGGTGGCTAATTTCTTGTACTATTCTGGACACAAAATGTGGTCCTCTATCCGAGGACATTACCGCTGGGACTCCAAACCTAGGTACTATTTCCTGGAGCAGTATTTTGGTTACTTCCCGGGCTTTAGCAGTTCTGCACGGGGAAGGTTCTGGCCAGCCTGAAAAGGTATCAGTAAGTACTAATAAGTATCGGTACCCCCCTTTTCTAGGGAGTTCTGAGAAATCAATCTGCCAATGTTGTCCCGGACCATTCCCCTTTCCGATTTTTTTTTTCAAGTTTCGGCCCTTTTACAACTTTAGGATTAGTCTGGAGACAAAGATCACATTGTTGACTTACTTGTCTAACGGTAGTGTATAAGTTTCGCGCTATTATGTTCCTGATGAGATCTTTATATAGGGCTTCTGCCCCGCCCCCCGCCTCCCCCCAGTGTCTTTTTCTATGTTCTTCTCGGACTACTGACCATATCATGTAGGAGGGAATTACTACCCTCCCGTGTGAGGGGTAGTAATTGGCCCACCCTTCCTCATTATATGATCCCTTTAGATCATTAATAAGTTTGCCGTCTTCCTTTGTGTATTCTTGTTTACCTTCTAGAAATACCTGTCCATCAGGTATTAGCGCACCCTCTACCTTGATTGTTTCTCTAGCTGCTTGTTTTGCTTCCCTATCTGCCAGCTCATTTCCTCTTTCCAATTCTGTGCTCACTTTCTGGTGTGCTTTAATATGCATAATTGCCACCTTTTCGGGAAGTTGGACTGCATTCAGGATTTTCAAAATCTCTTCTGAGTGTTTGATGGTTTTTCCATGAGAATTTAACCGTCCTCTTTCCTTCCATATTGCTCCATGGGCATGTATCACCCCAAAGGCATATTTAGAGTCAGTCCAAATGTTTACAGTCCTTCCCTGGGCTCTCTCCAGGGCTCGGGTAGAGGCTATGATCTCGGCCTTTTGGGCCGAGACATCGGCTGATAGTGGCCTGGACTCTATCACCTTTTCGAAAGTGGTAACAGCATATTGAATGCCGCCTTCCATTTAACATATAGCTGCTTCCATCGGTGAACCAATGTTCGGCTCCATCGATAGGGACATCTTTAAGATCCGTTTGACTAGAATACGTGGTTTCAATTGTTTCCAAGCAGTCATGACTCACTGGCTCCCCGATGTTCCCATCAAGGAATGAGGCCGGATTGATGATGTTTGTGGTCACGATTTCAACATCATCCTGTTCAACCATTATAGCTTGATATTTCAGGAACCTTTGTGGGGAAAGCCAATGCCCTCCTTTTGCTTCAAGGACCGCAGATACAGTATGGGAAACTAGGACAGTCATTTTCTGGCCTAGAGTGAACTTTCGGGCTTCTTGAATGTTTAGAATGACAGCTGCTACTGCTCTCAGACAGCTGGGCCACCCTTTCGCAGCGGCATCCAGCTGTTTGGAGAGGTATGCTACCGCCCATCTGTATGGTCCCAAATCTTGTGCCAATATTCCTAGTGCCATTCCTTGTTTTTCGTGGGAAAATAGAAAAAATGGCTTACTCACATCAGGAAGTCCCAGTGCTGGTGCCGACATCAGGGCTTTCTTCAGCTGATGGAAGGCTCGATCTGACTCAGCATCCCACTGGAGATCCTTTTGGTTAGCTGCTATCAGGGAATATAGGGGCTTAACAAGCAGACCATAACCACATATCCAAAGTCGGCACCACCCCGTCATTCCTAAGAATGTCCGTAGTTCCTTTATAGTTTGTGGTCGGGGGGTTTGGCATATGGCCTCTTTCCGGGCTTGTCCTAGGATCTGTTGTCCGACACTGATCTCGTACCCCAGGTACGTGACCTGAGGTTGTAACAACACCTGTGCCTTTTTCTTAGAAACCCGATATCCCTGTAGTCTTAGGAAATGTAACAGACTCACGGTCCAAATGACACAGGATTCTTTGGTTCTGGTTGCAATAAGAAGGTCGTCTACATATTGTAACACCTTCCCTTCTTCTGATGGTGGTTCCCATGATTCCAAGTCCTTTGCTAGCTGATTCCCAAAAACTGTGGGGCTATTTTTAAACCCCTGCGGCAACACCGTCCATGTGTCTTTCGACCACTTTTGGGATTGTCCCATGTGAAAGCAAAAATTTTCTGGCTGGCTTCATGGAGAGGGAGGCAAAAGAAAGCATCTTTTAAATCTAGGACCGTGAACCAAGCTACATCAGGTTTTAGCGTGGTTAATAGGGTATAGGTGTTAGCTACCACAGGGTACAGGTCCGCTGTTATTTTGTTGATGGCTCTTAAGTCTTGAACTATCCTATAGGACCCATCAGGTTTCTTAACTGGAAGCACAGGTGTATTGAATTCTGACTCACATTCTTTTAGTAGTCTTAGTTCTATGAACCGCTCTATGATGGGACAAATTCCTTCCCTATCTTCCATTTTCAGTGGGTATTGTTTGATCCTGATGGCACTCTGTCCCTCCTTTAGTTTTACTATTGTTGGTGGTGCGTTCTTTGCTCGTCCCGGTATATCGGTTGCCCAGACTCCGGGATATACTTGGTCAACAATTCTTGCACCAATTTCTCCTGTTGCAGGGGTACTGACCAAGGATAGACTCATAATTTGAACGTATTGGTGATCATTTACCTCCAGAGTAACTTCCCCTTGCTTAAATTTGATTGTTGCTTCTAGTTGTTCTAATAAATCCCTAGCAAGAAGGGCCTTTGGAGAATTTGGCATATACAGAAATTTATGGATCCCCACTTGCTTCCCCAATTTGTATTTTAAGGGTCTGCAAAAGCAAGCCTCTTCAGTCTGGCCTGTCGCACCTTTCACTGTAATATAATCATTTTCCAGAGGCATCAAAGCTTGATTCAGAACAGAATAAGTCGCTCCCGTGTCTACTAAAAATTGGATTTCTTTTTGTTCTTCCCCTAACTTTATTTTTACTGAGAGGTCGGCTAGACAATTTTCTTCAGCCACGTGAGCTACCGTTTTCCCTTGATTGTTGCGCCATCTAGCGTTCCTTTGGCGCTCAGGGCACTCGTTCTTCCAGTGTCCGGGCTTTTTATATAGCGCACATTGATTCCTACCCAGAGGCGTCAGCCCACGCATTGGTTTAACTTTAAATTTCCGATTTTCATTTTTCTCTTACCACTGCTAGTATTTTCTTCTCGTCTTGCCTGTAACTTTCCTCTCGATTGCTAAATATTCTCCATGCTTCTTCTAATAACCTTTCTAAGGCTCTGTTTTCAGGAGGTCTTAGTTTTGCAATTTGCGCCTAATATCCCCTTGTGAGGGGATATCCGTAGCCCCTGTTTTCTCCTCCGGGCAGCCGGCTTTAGCTGATGAGAAGTGTTGGTGGGCAAATCATCCAGGGAAGCGAAGAGTCGCAATGCTTCTGCGCCGGCGGGGCCGTTACCAAGAGCGAGTGAAGAGCAGCAAGAGCTTTCCGTGCTGACCCTTTTCAAGTGAGAGTTTGGCCAGACGTTTGCTGTTTTAGTGCTTTGCTGCTTCTGCGCAGCTTGGACAAAAATCATTGCGGCTTTCGCGGTTCAAGTTGTGCAGCGAAGGCAGAGAGCCTCGTCGTCCGGATCCCCGGAGCTCCGCGGGAAAGAGCGAGACGAGAGCCGCGAGAGCTTCGAGTGCGGCCAGCTCGTGTGTGGCGAAGCACTAAAACAGCAAACGTCTGGCCAAACTCTCACTTGAAAAGGGTCAGCACGGAAAGCTCTTGCTGCTCTTCACTCGCTCTTGGTAACGGCCCCGCCGGCGCAGAAGCATTGCGACTCTTCGCTTCCCTGGATGATTTGCCCACCAGCACTTCTCATCAGCTAAAGCCGGCTGCCCGGAGGAGAAAACAGGGGCTACGGATATCCCCTCACAAGGGGATATTAGGCGCAAATTGCAAAAACTAAGACCTCCTGAAAACAGAGCCTTAGAAAGGTTATTAGAAGAAGCATGGAGAATATTTAGCAATCGAGAGGAAAGTTACAGGCAAGACGAGAAGAAAATACTAGCAGTGGTAAGAGAAAAATGAAAATCGGAAATTTAAAGTTAAACCAATGCGTGGGCTGACGCCTCTGGGTAGGAATCAATGTGCGCTATATAAAAAGCCCGGACACTGGAAGAACGAGTGCCCTGAGCGCCAAAGGAACGCTAGATGGCGCAACAATCAAGGGAAAACGGTAGCTCACGTGGCTGAAGAAAATTGTCTAGCCGACCTCTCAGTAAAAATAAAGTTAGGGGAAGAACAAAAAGAAATCCAATTTTTAGTAGACACGGGAGCGACTTATTCTGTTCTGAATCAAGCTTTGATGCCTCTGGAAAATGATTATATTACAGTGAAAGGTGCGACAGGCCAGACTGAAGAGGCTTGCTTTTGCAGACCCTTAAAATACAAATTGGGGAAGCAAGTGGGGATCCATAAATTTCTGTATATGCCAAATTCTCCAAAGGCCCTTCTTGCTAGGGATTTATTAGAACAACTAGAAGCAACAATCAAATTTAAGCAAGGGGAAGTTACTCTGGAGGTAAATGATCACCAATACGTTCAAATTATGAGTCTATCCTTGGTCAGTACCCCTGCAACAGGAGAAATTGGTGCAAGAATTGTTGACCAAGTATATCCCGGAGTCTGGGCAACCGATATACCGGGACGAGCAAAGAACGCACCACCAACAATAGTAAAACTAAAGGAGGGACAGAGTGCCATCAGGATCAAACAATACCCACTGAAAATGGAAGATAGGGAAGGAATTTGTCCCATCATAGAGCGGTTCATAGAACTAAGACTACTAAAAGAATGTGAGTCAGAATTCAATACACCTGTGCTTCCAGTTAAGAAACCTGATGGGTCCTATAGGATAGTTCAAGACTTAAGAGCCATCAACAAAATAACAGCGGACCTGTACCCTGTGGTAGCTAACACCTATACCCTATTAACCACGCTAAAACCTGATTTAGCTTGGTTCACGGTCCCTAGATTTAAAAGATGCTTTCTTTTGCCTCCCTCTCCATGAAGCCAGCCAGAAAATTTTTGCTTTCACATGGGACAATCCCAAAAGTGGTCGAAAGACACATGGACGGTGTTGCCGCAGGGGTTTAAAAATAGCCCCACAGTTTTTGGGAATCAGCTAGCAAAGGACTTGGAATCATGGGAACCACCATCAGAAGAAGGGAAGGTGTTACAATATGTAGACGACCTTCTTATTGCAACCAGAACCAAAGAATCCTGTGTCATTTGGACCGTGAGTCTGTTACATTTCCTAAGACTACAGGGATATCGGGTTTCTAAGAAAAAGGCACAGGTGTTGTTACAACCTCAGGTCACGTACCTGGGGTACGAGATCAGTGTCGGACAACAGATCCTAGGACAAGCCCGGAAAGAGGCCATATGCCAAACCCCCCGACCACAAACTATAAAGGAACTACGGACATTCTTAGGAATGACGGGGTGGTGCCGACTTTGGATATGTGGTTATGGTCTGCTTGTTAAGCCCCTATATTCCCTGATAGCAGCTAACCAAAAGGATCTCCAGTGGGATGCTGAGTCAGATCGAGCCTTCCATCAGCTGAAGAAAGCCCTGATGTCGGCACCAGCACTGGGACTTCCTGATGTGAGTAAGCCATTTTTTCTATTTTCCCACGAAAAACAAGGAATGGCACTAGGAATATTGGCACAAGATTTGGGACCATACAGATGGGCGGTAGCATACCTCTCCAAACAGCTGGATGCCGCTGCGAAAGGGTGGCCCAGCTGTCTGAGAGCAGTAGCAGCTGTCATTCTAAACATTCAAGAAGCCCGAAAGTTCACTCTAGGCCAGAAAATGACTGTCCTAGTTTCCCATACTGTATCTGCGGTCCTTGAAGCAAAAGGAGGGCATTGGCTTTCCCCACAAAGGTTCCTGAAATATCAAGCTATAATGGTTGAACAGGATGATGTTGAAATCGTGACCACAAACATCATCAATCCGGCCTCATTCCTTGATGGGAACATCGGGGAGCCAGTGAGTCATGACTGCTTGGAAACAATTGAAACCACGTATTCTAGTCAAACGGATCTTAAAGATGTCCCTATCGATGGAGCCGAACATTGGTTCACCGATGGAAGCAGCTATATGTTAAATGGAAGGCGGCATTCCGAATATGCTGTTACCACTTTCGAAAAGGTGATAGAGTCCAGGCCACTATCAGCCGATGTCTCGGCCCAAAAGGCCGAGATCATAGCCCTTACCCGAGCCCTGAAGAGAGCCCAGGGAAGGACTGTAAACATTTGGACTGACTCTAAATATGCCTTTGGGGTGATACATGCCCATGGAGCAATATGGAAGGAAAGAGGACGGTTAAATTCTCATGGAAAAACCATCAAACACTCAGAAGAGATTTTGAAAATCCTGAATGCAGTCCAACTTCCCGAAAAGGTGGCAATTATGCATATTAAAGCACACCAGAAAGTGAGCACAGAATTGGAAAGAGGAAATGAGCTGGCAGATAGGGAAGCAAAACAAGCAGCTAGAGAAACAATCAAGGTAGAGGGTGCGCTAATACCTGATGGACAGGTATTTCTAGAAGGTAAACAAGAATACACAAAGGAAGACGGCAAACTTATTAATGATCTAAAGGGATCATATAATGAGGAAGGGTGGGCCAATTACTACCCCTCACACGGGAGGGTAGTAATTCCCTCCTACATGATATGGTCAGTAGTCCGAGAAGAACATAGAAAAAGACACTGGGGGGAGGGGCGGGGGGGGCGGGGCAGAAGCCCTATATAAAGATCTCATCAGGAACATAATAGCGCGAAACTTATACACTACCGTTAGACAAGTAAGTCAACAATGTGATCTTTGTCTCCAGACTAATCCTAAAGTTGTAAAAGGGCCGAAACTTGAAAAAAATCGGAAAGGGGAATGGTCCGGGACAACATTGGCAGATTGATTTCTCAGAACTCCCTAGAAAAGGGGGTACCGATACTTATTAGTACTTACTGATACCTTTTCAGGCTGGCCAGAACCTTCCCCGTGCAGAACTGCTAAAGCCCGGGAAGTAACCAAAATACTGCTCCAGGAAATAGTACCTAGGTTTGGAGTCCCAGCGGTAATGTCCTCGGATAGAGGACCACATTTTGTGTCCAGAATAGTACAAGAAATTAGCCACCATCTAGGGATAGATTGGCAATTACATACCTCTTACCGACCACAATCAAGTGGCCAGGTGGAGAAAATGAATCACCTAATCAAACAACAGATTGTCAAGTTGGGTCAGGAAACTAATCTAACTTGGCCTCAGTCTTTACCATTAGCTCTTACACAAATACGAACCAGACCAAGAGCAAGAGAAGGGCTTAGTCCATTCGAAATTCTATATGGCCGACCCTATGGGGTACAAAAGGGAACACCTTCACAAACTGGTGAAGAAATAATGACCTCCTATATGGTGGCACTAAACAAACAATCAAAAAGAATTGAAAAACATGTAATGGGAACACGTAGTAGGGGTCTGGATGGGCCTGTTCACGATATACAACCAGGGGACTATATATATGTTAAGTCTCTTACAGAAAAAACTCCGGAACCACAGTGGACCGGACCTTTTCAAGTCCTCCTCACCACCTACATGGCAATTAAGGTAGAGGGACAGAACTCCTGCATACACCATACTCGGATCAAGAGAGCCTCTGCAACCTTGTGGAAAGTAACTCCAGACAACAACGAAGACTTGAGACTTAAACTCGTTCGAACGGATAAGGGCAGGAACAATGTGGGTAACAAGTATGTGAGCCAAAAGCAGTAGTGAACCGGTGGGACACCACAGCAAAGGATACCGGACAAAGAAACCAGGACCGGCCAGTAACTAATATTGCCCAAATCTGTCATCAGTGCAGTTTATATCTTATTTGTCATTTTATTATAGGAAATATAAAACCCATTTTAGTAGGTCAGAGAAGGCAATACATTATCTACAGAAGTAGCTGTACTAATCCTCTAGAACAACTAAATCCTAAAATGACCAATTGTTTAACTGGAATTGTGATTGGGCTTGCAATATTTTCCTGCATCTTACCACTAACTTGTAATCAAAAGGACACCAAATGGCCGTGGTCTCACACCTACCTTGGGTTTACAGGAAGCATGGGACCACCTTTTAAATGGTCGGGCTTAAACTTGGCCGCTGTGGTTATGCACGAAATGGAAATGTACTCAGGGCATGAGTGGGGCTGGGACAGAGGCAACAGGGATCCTTAATACTACGGTGCCCCCTGTTGTGATCTTCTTGATTAGCTTAGGAATTTTATTAATATTAACTATTATGCTGTACCTATGGGTTTGGAGAATGTTTAAGAAAGTAACACTGTCGTAACTGTGCCCCGATCACGACCAGACTACGCAGTCTCTCTCTCACTCCCCCACCCTCCAAGAGAACAGGGGGAGATAATATAAAGAAAAACGGCTCGAGGTTTGACATAAGGACAGGGAGAAATCCTTAAAGTTACCGTTACGGGCAAAACAGACTCCTCTTGGGGAAAACTATTCATTTATTACTACAAACAGCAAGATAATGAGACAGAGAACAAGATAACCTCCCTCCACCCCTCCCTCTTCCCAAGCTTAACATTATCTCTACTACCTTCCCCCCCCCGCGTTGCACAGGAAAGGGAAGAGGGAATGGGGATGGCGGTCAGTTCATCACACGTTGTTTTACGCCGCTGCTTCATGGTCGGGGGAAGAACTCCTCACATTCCTCCCCTGCCCTGTTGTGGGGTCCCTCCCATACATCACAGTCCTTCGTGAAACTGCTCCGGCATGGGTCATCTCTTCCATGGAGTGCAGTCTCTCCAGAATGGCTGTCCCAGCGGGCCCTCCACGGGCCAATTCGGGCCCAGTCAGCAGCCTGGCAAGAGGCCAGAGGGTGAGGCCTGCAAGGCCCATGAGGCCTGTGCCTCCCCCTCTGTGCCTCTGCCCTCGCTCAGCTTCTTCACGTCTTCTCTTCCCTCTTTTTTTTCTTCTGTTTTTCCCCTTCTTAAATATGTTATCGCAGAGGCGTTATCACGGAACATTCTGCTACCAATCAGCTCAGCTTTGGCCAGCAGCGGGTCCGTCCTAGGCCTGGCCGAATCCACTGAACAAAGGGGAGTGACTTCTAGCAGTTTCCTACAGAAGCTACCACATTAGCCCCCCGCCCCCCCCCCCCCCAAACAAAACCGTGTATGATGCTTCATATCATTCAGGGAAACTGTTTAAGTAAAAGAATTTACTTAGTGTGATAAAAAGGGGGGATTGATATAGGGGACCACGTAGAAAGGGGGACAATAAGTTAATCACAACTATATATGTATGCACTTAAAGAATTGCTGTAGTTCAGCCCCAGTCGGGACCAGACTACGCAGTCTTTCTCTCACTCCCCACCCCCAAGAGAACAGGGGGAGATTTGGTAAACAAAAGAAAACCAGGAAAAAAACCAAACACGTGGGTTGAGATTGAACAAAAAGTAAATTTAACAGTAATGACAGAAGAAAACAAAACAGTGATGCAATACAAATACAGTATAATGGCTTACAACAAACCTCCACACTTAGTTTCTTCCAAGTAGCAGGAGGCTCCCTTCAGCACCCTCCTCGCTTATATACTGAGCATGATGTCAGATGGGATGGAACAGCCCTTTGGCTCATTTGGGTAAATTAACCCCAGCTGTTAGCTAATTAGTTAACTATCCCAGCCATAGGAGCTACCAGCTGCAGTTCTCCACCCAGCTCAGGTAAATATTAACTCTATCCTAGCCAGAACCAGGACAAGAATATAGTTACAAAACATATTCACGTAACCATATAGCTTAGAGAAACAATTAATGGAGGAGGAAGTCTGTTTTTTTTTCTTTTCCTGACGAAGGACTCATTTGTAAGGAGTGAGAAACAGTCTCGCATTATCTCAAGGGAGTGATTAGAAAGAACAAGAATTCAAAACCAGGATGGCATGTGTCACAAATACGTCTATAAACCTCCTTGCTAAAGGAAAACAGATGGTTAACAAGGACATGAATCAGCTCAAGCTGATAAGAACACTGCAAGCTTGCAGGATCATTGCATTCTAGGCTAAAGGTGAAAAGTACACCATGAAGAAGACCTACGGCCTTCATCCCAAGGACCACCGAAGACCCCTGCCCACAATTATTGGGAGAATTTGCGCAAGCGCGAAGGACTGATAAGCTAATTAGCATACGAAGCAAGAGTAGGTGGGTTTAGGTAATGAATATGTCTAGGCGTCAATTGAATATTCATTGTTTTATTGTATAAAAATGGGACGGTTTTCTACCTCGGGCATGCACGCTTGTGGTGGAGCGATCCCCCGTGCATCTGCACGCAATAAACATACCTAGTTTATAACTTCCGAGTTACAGAGTCCATTTCCGTATGTCAATAGTAAGTGTCAGAATCCTGGTGATGCAGGAAAGCCGAGAGACCCAATGTTTTTGAGCTTGTAGATGATGTGGGAAGAGTCGGTGAGGAGCAGCAAGAACTTTCAGAGCAGGCACTTCTGGTGTTGGAGTAATCATCTGATGTTCGGGACTTATAAGATTTATTCTCAGAGGGCTGCCAGGTTGACTTGGTGGCAAATGTCAGAGTCCTGTTGGCCTAGGGAAGCCCAGAGCAATCGTCTGACGTTGGGGATAGTCCTAGTCAGTCCTAGACCACCAGGACTCCGACATTTTCCACCATTTCAAGCCGGCAGCCCTGTGAGCAGCTCTTGCTGCTCCTCAACGGTTGTTGACGCCACATCTACAACACCACAGACATTGGGGCTCCGGGCTTTCCCTGACGAACAGCGCTTCGACGTTTACCATCAACTGCATAGGAGCACCCTCTAAAAAAAATACCATAAAAAATATGAATGTCTGACGATTGCTCCCACACCAAAAGTGCTAGCAACTGAAGCTCTCGCTGCTCCTCACCAGGCGCTAACGCCGCTTCTACAGTATCACAGACACTGGGGCTCCGGGCTTTCTCTGACGAACAGCGCTTCGACGTTTATCAACAACTGCACAGGGCCGTCCACTGAAAAAGTACCCTAAAAATCACGAATGTCGGACCATTGCTCCCACACCAACCGTGCCAGACACTAAAGCTCTTTCTGCACCTCACCAGCTGTTGATGCCGCATCTACAGCACCACAGACACTGGGGCTGCGGGCTTTCCCTGACGAACAGCGCTTCGACGTTTACATCAGTCGAACGGAATTTCCCATGAAAACTACCCTAAAAATCATGAACGTCAGATGATTGCTCCCACACCAAAAGTGCCAGCAACTAAAGCTCTTGCTGCTCCTCACCCACTCTTAACACCGCATCTTCAGGACCACAGACATTGGGAATCTGGGCATTCCCTGATGAAAATGCTTTGACATTTACCATCAATTGCACGGAAGCGCCCTCTGAAAAAATACCCTAAAAATCACGAATGTCGGACGATTGCTCCCACACCAAGAGTGCCAGCAACTAAAGCTCTTGCTGCACCTCACTGGCTGCTGACGCCGCATCTACAGTACCACAGACACTGGGACTCCGGGCTTTCACTGATGAACAGCACTTCAACGTTTACCAGCAACCGCATAGGAGCACCCACTAAAAAAAATACCATAAAAAATATGAACGTCTGACGATTGCTCCCACACCAAAAGTGCTAGTAACTAAAGCTCTTGCTGCTCCTCACCAGCCGCTGACGCCGCATCTACAGTACCACAGACACTGGGGCTCCGGGCTTTCTCTGATGAACAGCGCTTTGACGTTTACCAACAACTGCACGGAAGCGCCCACAGAAAATATATCCTAAAATCACGAAAGTCGGACGATTGCTCCCACACCAAAACTGCTAGCAACTAAAGCTCTTGCTGCTCCTCACCAGCCGCTGATGCCGCATCTACAGTACCACAGACACTGGGGCTCCAGTGTTTCCCTGACAAACAGTTCTTCGAAATTTAATCATAGAATCATAGAATCATAGAATGGTTAGAGTTGGAAGGGACCTTCAAAGGTCATCTAGTCCAACCCCCCCGCAAGAGCAGAGACATCCCCGACTAGATCAGGTTGCTCAGAGCCTCATCCAGCCTGGCCTTGAACACTTCCAGGGATGGGGCATCCACCACCTCTCTGGGCAACCTGTTCCAGTGCTCTACAACTCTCATTGTAAAAAATTTTTTTCTAATATCTAATCTAAACCTAGCTCCTTCTAATTTAAACCCATTACCCCTTGTCCTATCACAACAGGCCCTACTGAACAGTTTCTCCCCATCTTTCCTGTAGGCCCCCTTGAGGTATTGGAAGACCGCTATCAGGTCTCCCCGGAGCCTCCTCTTCTCCAGGCTGAACAGCCCCAACTCTCTCAGCCTGTCCTCATAGGAGAGGTGCTCCAGCCCTCTGATCATCTTGGTGGCCCTCCTCTGGACCCTTTCCAACTGGTCCATGTCCTTCTTGTGTTGGGGGCTCCAGAACTGGATGCAGTACTCCAGGTGGGGTCTCACCAGGGCAGAGTAGAGGGGCAGAATCACCTCCCTCGACCTGCTGGCCACGCTCCTCTTGATGCAGCCCAGGATGCGGTTGGCCTTCTGGGCCGCAAGGGTGCATTGCTGGCTCATGTTGAGCTTCTCGTCTACCAGCACTCCCAAGTCTTTCTCCTCAGGGCTGCTCTCAATCCATTCTCCGCCCAGCCTGTATTTGTGCCTGGGATTGCCACGACCCAGGTGCAGGACCTTGCACTTGGCCTGGTTGAACTTCATGAGGTTGGCACGGGCCCACCTCTCCAGCCTGTCAAGGTCCCTCTGGATGGTATCCCTCCCTTCCAGCGAGTCGACGGCACCACACAACTTGGTGTCATCGGCGAACTTGCTGAGGGTGCACTCTATCCCACTGTCCATGTCGCCGACAAAGATGTTGAACAGGGCCGGGCCCAACACGGACCCCTGAGGGACGCCACTGGTGACCGGTCTCCACTTGGACATTGAGCCGTTGACCACCACTCTCTGAGTGCGGCCATCCAGCCAACTCCTTATCCACCGAGTGGTCCATCCATCGAACCCATGCCTCTCTAATTTAGAGAGAAGGATGTCACGCGGGACAGTGTCAAAAGCTTTGCACAAGTCCAGGTAGACGATATCCGTTGCCCGTCCCTTGTCCACCGATGCTGTTACCCCGTCATAAAAGTTCACCAAATTGGTCAGGCACGATCTGCCCTTGGTGAAGCCATGTTGGCTGTCACCAACCACCTCCTTGCTCTCCATGTGCCTTAGCATGGTTTCCAGGAGAATCTGCTCCATGACCTTGCCAGGCACGGAGGTGAGGCTGACCAGCCTGTAGTTGCCCGGGTCTTCCTTACTCCCCTTTTTAAAAATGGGGGTTATGTTCCCTCTCTTCCAGTCATCGGGGACCTCACCAGACCGCCACGATTTCTCAAATATGATGGCCAGTGGCTTGGCAACTTCATCCGCCAGTTCCTTCAGGACGCGCGGATGGATCTCATCAGGCCCCATGGACTTGTGCACCTTCAAGTTCCTTAGATGGTCCTGAACCTGCTCTTCGAGCACCGTGGGCGGTTCTTCATCCTCACAGTCCCTGCCTGTGCCTTCCACAGCTTGGGTGGGGAGACAAGAGCCCTTATCAGTGAAGACTGAGGCATAAAAGTCGTTGAGTACCTCAGCCTTCTCCACATCCCGGGTAACCACGACACCCGTTACCTTCTGGAGGGGGCCTACATTCTCCTTGGACTTTCTTTTGTCCCCTACATACCTGTAAAAGCTTTTCTTGTTACTTTTTATATCCCTGGCCAGATTCGATTCCATCAGGGCTTTAGCCTTCCTCACCCTATCTCTGGCCGCTCGCACAGCCACTCGGTAGTCCTCCCAGGCTACCTGTCCCCGCTTCCACCCTCTATAGGCTTCCTTCTTTACTTTCAGTTGGTCCAGGAGCTCCTTGCTCATCCACGCTGGCCTCCTGGCCTTTTTGCCCGACTTCTTCTTCATCAGGATGCACCTCTGCTGAGCTTGGAGGAGGTGCTCCTTAAATATGGACCAACTTTCCTGGGCCCCTCTTCCCTCCAGGGCCACCTTCCATGGCACTTTGCCCATGAGGTTCCTGAAGAGGCAGAAGTCCGCCTTCCTGAAATCTAGGGCAGAGAGCTTACTGTGCAGTTTCCTCGCCGCCCCGTGGATCTTGAATTCCACCGCGTCATGGTCACTGCAGCCAAGGCTGTCCATCAGTTTCACGTCCCCCACCAGCCCCTCCCTGTTGGTGAGCACAAGGTCCAGCATGGCACCCCTCCTTGTCGGCTCCTCTATCGCCTGCAGGAGGAAGTTATCGTCCACACATTCCAGGAACCTCCTTTACCATCAACAGCACAGGACCAGCACTGACAAAATCCACTAAAAATCACGAACATTGGACGATTGCTCCCACACCACAGCTGCCAGCAACTAAAGCACTTGCTGCTCCTCACCGGCATTTGACGCCGCATCTACAGCATCACAGACATTGGGGTTCTGGGCTTTTCATGACCAACAGCGCATCGACGTATAACATAAAATGCACAGGGCCGCCCACTGACAAAATACCCTAAAAATCAAGAACGTCAGACGATTGCTCCCACACCAAAAGTGCCAGCAACTCAAACTCTTGCTGCTCCTCAACGACCGTTGATGCCGTACATACAGCACCACAGACACTGCGGCTCATGGCTTTCCCTGATGAACACCGCTTCCACGTTTACCATCAACTGCACAAAAGCGCCCACTGAAAAAATACACTAAAAATCACAAACGTCAGACGATTGCTCCCACACCAAAACTGCTAGCAACTAAATCTCTGCTGCTCCTCAGCGGCCGTTGATGTCGCATCTACAGCAGCACAGACATTGGGGCTCCGGGCTTTCCCTGACGAACAGCGCTTCAACGTTTACCACCAGCTGCACAGGGCCTCCCACAGAAAAAATACCCTAAAAATTACGAACGTCAGACGATTGCTCCCACACCAAAAGTGCTAGCAACTCAAGCTCTTGCTGCTTCTCACCGCTGTTGCCACCACATCTACAGCACCACAGACATTGGGGCTCCGGGCTTTCCCTGACGAACAGGGCTTCGAAGTTTACCATTAAGTACTAAGGCCCGCCCTCTTACAAAATGCCCTAAAAATCACGAATGTCGGACGATTGCTCCCACACCAAAAGTGCCAGCCACTCAAGCTCTTGCTGCTACTCCCCGGCCGTTGACGCCTCATCTACAGCACTACAGACAATGGGGCTCTGGGCTTTTCCTGACCAACAGTGCATCGACGTCTAGTATCAACTGCATGGAACCGCGCACTGAAAAAAATACCCTAAAAATCACGAATGTCAGATGATTGCTCCCACACCAAAAGTGCCACCAACTAAAGGTCTTGCTGATCCTAACCGGCCATTGGCAGCGCATCTACAGCACCACAGACATCTCGATTCCGGGCTTTCCCTGTCGAACTGTGCTTCTACATTTAACATCAACTGCACGGAAGCGCCCACTGAAAATATACTCGAAAAATCACGAACGTCGGACAATTGCTCCCATACGAAAAGTGCCAGCAATTAAAGCTCTTGCTGCTCCTCACAGGCTGTTGACACCGCATCTACAGCACCACCGACACTGGGGCTTCGGGCTTTCCCTGACCCACAGCGCTTCGACTTTTACCATCAACGGCACGGAAGCGCCCACTGAAAAAAACCACAAAAAATCACGAACATCGGACGATTGCTCCCACACCAAAAGTGCCAATAACTAAAGCTCTTGCTGCTCCTCACCGGCCGTTGAAGCCTCTTCTACAGCACCACAGACACTGGGGCTGCGGTGTTTCCCTGACGAACAGCGCTTCGACATTATCATAAAATGCACAGGAGTACCCACTAAAAACATTACCCTAAAAATCACGAACGTCAGACGATTGCTCCCACACCAAAAGTGCCAGCCACTCAAGCTCTTGCTGCTCCTCACCGCCCCTTCACACCGCACCTACAGCACCACATACACTGGGGCTCCCGGCTTTCCCTGATGAACAGCGCTTCGATGTTTACCATCAACTGCACAGGGCCGCCCACTTACAAAATGCCCTAAAAATCATGTACGTGGGACGATTGCTCCCACATCAAAAGTGCCAGCAGCTCAAGCTCTTGCAGCTCCTCACCGGCTGTTGTCGCAGCATCTACAACAACACAGACACTGGTGCTTCAGGCTTTCCCTGATGAACAGCGTTTCGAAGTTTACCATCAACTGCACTGAAGCGCCCACTGAAGAAATTACACTAAAAATCATGAACTTGGGATGATTGTTCCCACACCACAAGTGCCAGCAACTCAGGCTCTTGCTGCTCCTCACCCACCCTTCACACCGCATCTACAGGACACCAGACACTGGGGCTCTGGGCTTTCCATGATGAACAGCGCTTCTACGTTTTTCATCAACTACACAGGGCCTCCCACTTACAAAATGCTTCAAAAACCACGAACATTGCACGATTGCTACCCCATCAAAAGTGCCAGCAACTAAACCTCTTGCTGGCCCTCACTGGCCGATGACGCCGCAACTACAGCACCACAGACATTGGGGCTCTTGGCTTTCCATGGCCAACAGCACTTTGACGTTCGCCATCAACTGCAGGGAAGAGCCCACTGAAAACATACCCTAAAAATCACGAACGTCGGACGATTGCTCCCACACCACAAGTGCCAGCAACTAAAGCTCTTGCTGCTCCTCACCGGCCGTTGACGCCACACGTACAGCACCAGAGACACTGGGGATTCAGGCTTTCCCTGACGAACAACGCTTCAACTTTTAACATAAACTGTAGGAAAACGCCCACGAAAAACATTACCCTAAAAAGTATGAATGTCGGACAATTGCTCCCACACCAAAAGTGCCAGCCACTCAAGCTCTTGCTGCTCCTCAGCGGCCATTGGCAGCGCACCTACAGCAGCACAGACATTGGGGCTCCGGGCTTTCCCTGAGGAGCAGGGCTTCGACGTTTGCCATCAGCTGCACGTGGGCTACCCACTGATAAAATGCCCTAAAAATCACGAACGTGGGACGATTGTCCCCACAACAAAAGTGCCAGCAACTGAAGCTCTTGCTGCACCTTACCGGCTGTTGACGCCTCATCTACAGCACCAGAGACACTGGGGCTCCAGGCTTTCCTTGACGTACAGCGCTTCGACGTGTACCATCAACTACATGGGAGAACCCACTAAAAACAATACCCTAAAAATCACCAACGTCGGACGATTGCTCTCACACCAAAAGATTAAAAGTGCCAGCATCGAAAGCTCTTTCTGCTCCTCACCGGTCCTTCACACCGCGTCTATAGCACCACAGAGATTGGGGCTCCAGGTTTTCCCTGACGAACAGCGCTTCGAAGTTTACCATCAACTGCACACGGCCACCTACTGAATATATACCCTAAAAGTCACGAATGTCAGACGGTTGCTCTCACACTCAAAGTGCCAGCAACTAAGGCTCTTGCTGCTCCTCACCGGCACCTGACGCCGCATCTACAGCACCACCGACACTAGGGATGCTTTCCTTCTTTGTCGAACAGAGCTTTGACGTTTACCATCTGTCACACTGCATAGCCCACTTAAAAAATACCCTAAAAATCACAATCCTCCGACGATTGCTCCCACACCAAAAGTTTTAGAAACTAAAGCTCTTGCTGCTCCTCACCCTCCCTTCACACCGCATCTACAGCGCCACAGACATTGGGGCTCTGGCCTTTCCCTGACCAACAGCGCTTCGATGTTTACCATCAACTGCACAGCGCCGCCCACTGATAAAATGCCCTAAAAATTACGACCTTTGGATGATTGCTCCCACACCAAAAGTGCCAGCAACTAAAGCTCTTGCTGCTTCTCACCGGCCTTTGATGCCTCATCTACAGCACCACAGACACTGGCTCCACTGGGGCTGCGGTCTTTCCCTGATGAAGAATGCTTCGACGCTTCCCATAAACTGAACAGGAGTACCCACTAAAAACATTACCCTAAAAATCACGAACGTCGGACGATTGCTCCCACCCCAAAAGTGCCAGCAACTCAAGCTCTTACTGCTCCTCACCGGCTGTTGTCGCAGCATCTACAACAACACAGACACTGGTGCTTCAGGCTTTCCGTGATGAACAGCGTTTCGAAGTTTACCATCAACTGCACTGAAGCGCCGACTGAAGAAATTACACTAAAAATCACGAACTTGGGACGATTGCTCCCACACCACAAGTGCCAGCAACTAAAGCTCTTGCTGCTCCTCACCGGCCGTTGACGCCACACGTAAAGCACCAGAGACACTGGGGATTCAGGCTTTCCCTGACGAACAACGCCCCAATGTCTGTGCTGCTGTACATGCGCTGCAAATGGCCACTGAGGAGCAGCAAGAGCTTGAGTGGCTGGCACTTTTGGTGTGGGAGCAATCGTCCGACGTTCGTGATTTTTAGGGTTTTTTTTCAGGGAGCGCCCACATGTAGATGGTGGTAAACGACAAAGCCCTGTTCTTCAGGGAAAGCCTGGAGCCCCAATGTCTGTGCTGCTGTAGGTGCACTGCCAATGGCCGCTGAGGAGCAGCAAGAGCTTGAGTGGCTGGCACTTTTGGTGTGGGAGCAATGCTCCGACGTTCCTGATTTTTGGGCATTTTTTTTCAGTGGGCGCCCACGTGCAGCTGGTGGTAAACGTCGAAGCCCTGTTCGTCAGGGAAAGCCTGGAGCCCCAATGTCTGTGCTGCTGTAGATGCGCTGCCAATGGCCGCTGAGGAGCAGCAAGAGCTTGAGTGGCTGGCACTTTTGGTGTGGGAGCAATGCTCCGACGTTCCTGATTTTTGGGCATTTTTTTTCAGTGGGCGCCCACGTGCAGCTGGTGGTAAACGTCGAAGCCCTGTTCGTCAGGGAAAGCCCGGAGCCCCAATGTCTGTGGTGCTGTAGGTGCGCTGCCAATGGCCGCTGAGGAGCAGCAAGAGCTTGAGTGGCTGGCACTTTTGGTGTGGGAGCAATGGTCCGACCTGTGTGATTTTTCAGGGTGTTTTTTGAGGGTGAGCCCAGGTGCAGCACGTGGTAGAAGCAGAAGCCCTGTTTGTCAGGGAAAGCCTGGAGCCCCAATGTCTGTGGTGCTGTAGATGCGCTGCCAATGGCCGCTGAGGAGCAGCAAGAGCTTGAGTGGCTGGCAGTTTTGTTGTGGGAGCAATGCTCCGACGTTCCTGATTTTTGGGGGTTTTTTTTCAGTGGGCGCCCACGTGCAGCTGGTGGTAAACATCGAAGCCCTGTTCGTCAGGGAAAGCCCGGAGCCCCAATGTCTGTGCTGCTGTAGGTGCGCTGCCAATGGCCGCTGAGAAGCAGCAAGAGCTTGAGTGGCTGGCCCTTTTGGTGTGGGAGCAATGGTCCGACGTTCGTGATTTTTCGGGGTTATTTTTCAGGGGCCTCCCGCCTGCAGCTGGTGGTGAACGTCGAAGCCCTGTTCCTCAGGGAAAGCCCAGAGCCCCAATGTCTGTGGTGCAGTAGGTGGACTGCTAATAGCCGCTGAGGAGCAGCAAGATTTTGAGTGGCTGGCACTTTTGGTGTGGGAGCAATGGTCCGACGGTCGTGATTTTTCGGGGTTTTTTTTAAAGGGAGCGCCCACATGTAGATGGTTGTAAACGTCGAAGCCCTGTTCGTCAGGGAAAGCCCGGAGCCCCAATTTCTGTGGTGCTGTAGGTACACTGCGAATGGCCGCTGAGGAGTAGCAAGAGCTTGAGTGGCTGGCACTTTTGGTGTGGGAGCAATGGTCCGACGTTCGTGATTTTTTGGGGTTATTTTTCAGGGGGCTCCCACGTGCAGCTGGTGGTGAACGTCGAAGCCCTGTTCGTCAGGGAAAGCCCGGAGCCCCAATGTCTGTGCTGCTGTAGGTGCGCTGCCAATGGCCGCTGAGGAGCAGCAAGAGCTTGAGTGTCTGGCACTTTTGGTGTGGGAGCAATCGTCCGACGTTCGTGATTTTTTTGGGTTTTTTTGAGGGTGAGCCCAGATGCAGCACGTGATAGAAGTAGAAGCCCTGTTCGTCAGAGAAAGCCCTGAGCCCCAGTGTCTGTGCTGCTGTAGATGCGCTGCCAATGGCCGCTGAGGAGCAGCAAGAGCTTGAGTGTCTGGCACGTTTGGTGTGGAAGCAATGGTCCGACGTTCGTGATTTTTCGGGGTTTATTTTCAGGGGGCGCCCACGTGCAGCTGGTGGTAAACCTCAAAGCCCTGTTCGCCAGGGAAAGCCCGGAGCCCCAATGTCTGTGCTGCTGTAGCTGCGCTGCCAATGGCCGCTGAGGAGCAGCAAGAGCTTGAGTGGCTGGCACTTTTGGTGTGGGAGCAATGCTCCGACGTTCCTGATTTTTGGGCATTTTTTTTCAGGGGGCGCCCACGTGCAGCTGGTGGTAAACGTCGAAGCCCTGTTCGTCAGGGAATGCCCGGAGCCCCAATGTCTGTGGTGCTGTAGGTGCGCTGCCAATGGCCGCTGAGGAGCAGCAAGAGCTTGAGTGGCTGGCACTTTTGGTGTGGGAGCAATGGTCCGACCTTCGTGATTTTTCAGGGTGTTTTTTGAGGGTGAGCCCAGGTGCAGCACGTGGTAGAAGTCGAAGCCCTGTTTGTCAGGGAAAGCCCGGAGCCCCAATGTCTGTGGTGCTGTAGATGCGCTGCCAATGGCCGCTGAGGAGCAGCAAGAGCTTGAGTGTCTGGCACTTTTGGTGTGGGAGCAATCATCCGACGTTCGTGATTTTTCGGGGTTTTTTTTTCAGTGGGTGCCCACGTGTAGCTGGTGGTAAACATCGAAGCCCTGTTCGTCAGGGAAAGCCCGGAGCCCCAATGTCTGTGCTGCTGTAGATGCGCTGCCAATGGCCGCTGAGGAGCAGCAAGAGCTTGAGTGGCTGGCACTTTTGATATGGGAGCAATGGTCCGACGTGGCTGATTTTTCAGAGTTTTTTTTTCAGGGGGCACCCACGTGCAGCTGGTGGTAAACGTCGAAGCCCTGTTCGTCAGGGAAAGCCCGGAGCCCCAATGTCTGTGCTGCTGTAGGTGCACTGCCAATGGCCACTGAGGAGCAGCAAGAGCTTGAGTGGCTGGCACTTTTGGTGTGGGAGCAATTGTCCGACGTTCGTGATTTTTCGGGTTTTTTTTTCAGGGGGCGCCCAGGTCCAGCTCTTGGTAAACGTCGAAGCCCTGTTCGTCATTGAAATCCTGGAGCCCCAATGTCTGTGCTGCTGTCGGTGTGCTGCCAATGGCCGCTGAAGAGCAGCAAGAGCTTGAGTGTCTGGCACTTTTGGTGTGGGAGCAATGGTCCGACGTTCGTGATTTTTCGGGGTTTTTTTTCAGGGAGCGCCCAAGTGCAGCTGGTGGTAAACGTTGAAGCCCTGTTAGTCAGAGAATGCCCTGAGCCCCAATGTCTGTGCTGCTGTAGGTGCGCTGCCAATGGCCGCTGAGGAGCAGCAAGAGCTTGAGTGGCTGGCACTTTTGGTGTGGGAGCAATGGTCCGACGTTCGTGATTTTTCGGGGTTTATTTTCAGGGGGCGCCCACGTGCAGCTGGTGGTAAACCTCGAAGCCCTGTTCGCCAGGGAAAGCCCGGAGCCCCAATGTCTGTGCTGCTGTAGGTGCGCTGCCAATGGCCGCTGAGGAGCAGCAAGAGCTTGAGTGGCTGGCACTTTTGGTGTGGGAGCAATCGTCTGACGTTCAAGATTTTTCGGGGTTTTTTTTTAGGTGGAGCCCACGTGCAGCTGGTGGTAAAGGTTGAAGCCCTGTTTGTCAGAGAAAGCCCGGAGCCCCAGTTTCTGTGGTGCTGTAGGTACACTGCGAATGGCCGCTGAGGAGCAGCAAGAGCTTGAGTGGCTGGCAATTTTGGTGTGGGAGCAATGGTCCGACGTTCATGATTTTTTCGGGGTTTTTTTTCAGGGAGCGCCCACGTGCAGCTGGTGGTAAACGTCGAAGCCCTGTTCGTCAGGGAATGCCCGGAGCCCCAATGTCTGTGGTGCTGTAGGTGCGCTGCCAATGGCCGCTGAGGAGCAGCAAGAGCTTGAGTGGCTGGCACTTTTGGTGTGGGAGCAATGGTCCGACGTTCGTGATTTTTCAGGTTGTTTTTTGAGGGTGAGCCCAGGTGCAGCACGTGGTAGAAGTCGAAGCCCTGTTTGTCAGGGAAAGCCCGGAGCCCCAATGTCTGTGGTGCTGTAGATGCGCTGCCAATGGCCGCTGAGGAGCAGCAAGAGCTTGAGTGGCTGGCACTTTTGGTGTGGGAGCAATCATCCGACGTTCGTGATTTTTCGGGGTTTTTTTTTCAGTGGGCGCCCACGTGCAGCTGGTGGTGAACGTCGAAGCCCTGTTCCTCAGGGAAAGCCCGGAGCCCCAATGTCTGTGCTGCTGTAGCTGCGCTGCCAATGGCTGCTGAGGAGCAGCAAGAGCTTGAGTGGCTGGCACTTTTGGTGTGGGAGCAATCGTCTGACGTTCAAGATTTTTCGGGGTTTTTTTTTAGGTGGAGCCCACGTGCAGCTGGTGGTAAAGGTTGAAGCCCTGTTTGTCAGAGAAAGCCCGGAGCCCCAGTTTCTGTGGTGCTGTAGGTACACTGCGAATGGCCGCTGAGGAGCAGCAAGAGCTTGAGTGGCTGGCAATTTTGGTGTGGGAGCAATGGTCCGACGTTCAAGATTTTTTGTGGTTTTTTTTTCAGGAGGCGCCCACGTGCAGCTGGTGGTAAACGTCAAATCCCTGTTTGTCAGGTAAAGCCCGGAGCCCCAATGTCTGTGCTGCTGTAGATGCGCTGCCAATGGCCGCTGAGGAGCAGCAAGAGCTTGAGTGGTTGGCACTTTTGGTGTGGGAGCAATGGTCCGACGTTCGTGATTTTTCAGGGTTAATTTTCAGGGAGCGCCCACATGTAGCTGGTGGTAAACGACAAAGCCCTGTTCGTCAGGGAAAGCCTGGAGCCCCAATGTCTGTGCTGCTGTAGGTGCGCTGCCAATGGCCGCTGAGGAGCAGCAAGAGCTTGAGTGGCTGGCACTTTTGGTGTGGGAGCAATGCTCCGACGTTCGTGATTTTTCGGGGTTTTTTTTCAGGGAGCGCCCAAGTGCAGCTGGTGGTAAACGTCGAAGCCCTGTTCGTCAGGGAAAGCCCGGAGCCCCAATGTCTGTGCTGCTGTAGGTGCGCTGCCAATGGCCGCTGAGGAGCAGCAAGAGCTTGAGTGGCTGGCACTTTTGGTGTGGGAGCAATGGTCCGACGTTCGTGATTTTTCGGGGTTTTTTTTCAGGGTGAGCCCACGTGCAGCTGGTGGTAAACGTCAATGCCCTGTTCGTCAGGGAAAGCCCTGAGCCCCAGTGTCTGTGCTGCTGTAGGTGCGCTGCCAATGGCCGCTGAGGAGCAGCAAGAGCTTGAGTGGCTGGCACTTTTGGTGTGGGAGCAATGGTCCGACGTTCGTGATTTTTCAGGGATTTTTTTCAGGGGGCGCCCACGTGCAGCTGGTGGTAAACCTCGAAGCCCTGTTCGCCAGGGAAAGCCCGGAGCCCCAATGTCTGTGCTGCTGTAGGTGCGCTGCCAATGGCCGCTGAGGAGCAGCAAGAGCTTGAGTGGCTGGCACTTTTGGTGTGGGAGCAATCGTCTGACGTTCAAGATTTTTCGGGGTTTTTTTTTAGGTGGAGCCCACCTGCAGCTGGTGGTAAAGGTTGAAGCCCTGTTTGTCAGAGAAAGCCCGGAGCCCCAGTTTCTGTGGTGCTGTAGGTACACTGCCAATGGCCGCTGAGGAGCAGCAAGAGCTTGAGTGGCTGGCAATTTTGGTGTGGGAGCAATGGTCCGACGTTCATGATTTTTCGGGGTTTTTTTTCAGGGAGCGCCCACGTGCAGCTGGTGGTAAACGTCAAATCCCTGTTTGTCAGGTAAAGCCCGGAGCCCCAATGTCTGTGCTGCTGTAGGTGCGCTGCCAATGGCCGCTGAGGAGCAGCAAGAGCTTGAGTGTCTGGCACTTTTGGTGTGGGAGCAATGGTCCGACGTTCGTGATTTTTCAGGGTTTTTTTTCAGGGAGCGCCCACATGTAGATGGTGGTAAACGACAAAGCCCTGTTCTTCAGGGAAAGCCTGGAGCCCCAATGTCTGTGCTGCTGTAGGTGCACTGCCAATGGCCGCTGAGGAGCAGCAAGAGCTTGAGAGGCTGGCACTTTTGGTGTGGGAGCAATGCTCCGACGTTCCTGATTTTTGGGGATTTTTTTCAGTGGGCGCCCATGTGCAGCTGGTGGTAAACGTCGAAGCCCTGTTCGTCAGGGAATGCCCGGAGCCCCAATGTCTGTGGTGCTGTAGGTGCGCTGCCAATGGCCGCTGAGGAGCAGCAAGAGCTTGAGTGTCTGGCACTTTTGGTGTGGGAGCAATGGTCCGACCTTCGTGATTTTTCAGGGTGTTTTTTGAGGGTGAGCCCAGGTGCAGCACGTGGTAGAAGTCGAAGCCCTGTTCGTCAGGGAAAGCCCGGAGCCCCAATGTCTGTGGTGCTGTAGATGCGCTGCCAATGGCCGCTGAGGAGCAGCAAGAGCTTGAGTGTCTGGCAGTTTTGGTGTGGGAGCAATCATCCGACGTTCGTGATTTTTCGGGGTTTTTTTTTCAGTGGGTGCCCACGTGCAGCTGGTGGTAAACGTCGAAGCCCTGTTCCTCAGGGAAAGCCCGGAGCCCCAATGTCTGTGCTGCTGTAGCTGCGCTGCCAATGGCTGCTGAGGAGCAGCAAGAGCTTGAGTGGCTGGCACTTTTGGTGTGGGAGCAATCGTCTGACGTTCAAGATTTTTCGGGGTTTTTTTTTAGGTGGAGCCCACGTGCAGCTGGTGGTAAAGGTTGAAGCCCTGTTTGTCAGAGAAAGCCCGGAGCCCCAGTTTCTGTGGTGCTGTAGGTACACTGCGAATGGCCGCTGAGGAGCAGCAAGAGCTTGAGTGGCTGGCAATTTTGGTGTGGGAGCAATGGTCCGACGTTCAAGATTTTTCGTGGTTTTTTTCAGGAGGCGCCCACGTGCAGCTGGTGGTAAACGTCAAATCCCTGTTTGTCAGGTAAAGCCCGGAGCCCCAATGTCTGTGGTGCTGTAGATGCGCTGCCAATGGCCGCTGAGGAGCAGCAAGAGCTTGAGTGGTTGGCACTTTTGGTGTGGGAGCAATGGTCCGACGTTCGTGATTTTTCAGGGTTTTTTTTCAGGGAGCGCCCACATGTAGCTGGTGGTAAACGACAAAGCCCTGTTCGTCAGGGAAAGCCTGGTGCCCCAATGTCTGTGCTGCTGTAGGTGCGCTGCCAATGGCCGCTGAGGAGCAGCAAGAGCTTGAGTGGCTGGCACTTTTGGTGTGGGAGCAATTGTCCGACGTTCGTGATTTTTCGGGGTTTTTTTTCAGGGAGCGCCCAAGTGCAGCTGGTGGTAAACGTCAATGCCCTGTTCGTCAGGGAAAGCCCGGAGCCCCAATGTCTGTGCTGCTGTAGGTGCGCTGCCAATGGCCGCTGAGGAGCAGCAAGAGCTTGAGTGGCTGGCACTTCTGGTGTGGGAGCAATGGTCCGACGTTCGTGATTTTTCGGGGTTTTTTTTTCAGGGGGCGCCCACGTGCAGCTGGTGGTAAACGTCAATGCCCTGTTCGTCAGGGAAAGCCCTGAGCCCCAGTGTCTCTGGTGCTGTAGGTGCGCTGCCAATGGCCGCTGAGGAGCAGCAAGAGCTTGTGTGGCTGGCACGTTTGGTGCGGAAGCAATGGTCCGACGTTCGTGATTTTTCAGGGATTTTCTTCAGGGGGCGCCCACGTGCAGCTGGTGGTAAACCTCGAAGCCCTGTTTGCCAGGGAAAGCCCGGAGCCCCAATGTCTGTGCTGCTGTAGGTGCGCTGCCAATGGCCGCTGAGGAGCAGCAAGAGCTTGAGTGGCTGGCACTTTTGGTGTGGGAGCAATCGTCTGACGTTCAAGATTTTTCGGGGTTTTTTTTTAGGTCGAGCCCACCTGCAGCTGGTGGTAAAGGTTGAAGCCCTGTTTGTCAGAGAAAGCCCGGAGCCCCAGTTTCTGTGGTGCTGTAGGTACACTGCCAATGGCCGCTGAGGAGCAGCAAGAGCTTGAGTGGCTGGCAATTTTGGTGTGGGAGCAATGGTCCGACGTTCATGATTTTTCGGGGTTTTTTTTCAGGGAGCGCCCACGTGCAGCTGGTGGTAAACGTCAAATCCCTGTTTGTCAGGTAAAGCCCGGAGCCCCAATGTCTCTGCTGCTGTAGGTGCGCTGCCAATGGCCGCTGAGGAGCAGCAAGAGCTTGAGTGTCTGGCACTTTTGGTGTGGGAGCAATTGTCCGACGTTCGTGATTTTTCAGGGTTTTTTTTCAGGGAGCGCCCACATGTAGATGGTGGTAAACGACAAAGCCCTGTTCTTCAGGGAAAGCCTGGAGCCCCAATGTCTGTGCTGCTGTAGGTGCACTGCCAATGGCCGCTGAGGAGCAGCAAGAGCTTGAGAGGCTGGCACTTTTGGTGTGGGAGCAATGCTCCGACGTTCCTGATTTTTGGGGATTTTTTTTCAGTGGGCGCCCATGTGCAGCTGGTGGTAAACGTCGAAGCCCTGTTCGTCAGGGAATGCCCGGAGCCCCAATGTCTGTGGTGCTGTAGGTGCGCTGCCAATGGCCGCTGAGGAACAGCAAGAGCTTGAGTGTCTGGCACTTTTGGTGTGGAAGCAATGGTCCGACATTCGTGATTTTTCAGGGTGTTTTTTGAGGGTGAGCCCAGGTGCAGCACGTGGTAGAAGTCGAAGCCCTGTTCGTCAGGGAAAGCCCGGAGCCCCAATGTCTGTGGTGCTGTAGATGCGCTGCCAATGGCCGCTGAGGAGCAGCAAGAGCTTGAGTGTCTGGCAGTTTTGGTGTGGGAGCAATCATCCGACGTACCTGATTTTTCGGGGTTTTTTTTTCAGTGGGTGCCCACGTGCAGCTGGTGGTGAACGTCGAAGCCCTGTTCCTCAGGGAAAGCCCGGAGCCCCAATGTCTGTGCTGCTGTAGCTGCGCTGCCAATGGCTGCTGAGGAGCATAAAGAGCTTGAGTGGCTGGCACTTTTGGTGTGGGAGCAATCGTCTGACGTTCAAGATTTTTCGGGGTTTTTTTTTAGGTGGAGCCCACGTGCAGCTGGTGGTAAAGGTTGAAGCCCTGTTTGTCAGAGAAAGCCCGGAGCCCCAGTTTCTGTGGTGCTGTAGGTACACTGCGAATGGCCGCTGAGGAGCAGCAAGAGCTTGAGTGGCTGGCAATTTTGGTGTGGGAGCAATGGTCCGACGTTCAAGATTTTTTGTGGTTTTTTTTTCAGGAGGCGCCCACGTGCAGCTGGTGGTAAACGTCAAATCCCTGTTTGTCAGGTAAAGCCCGGAGCCCCAATGTCTGTTGTGCTGTAGATGCGCTGCGAATGGCCGCTGAGGAGCAGCAATAGCTTGAGTGGTTGGCACTTTTTGTGTGGGAGCAATGGTCCGACATTCGTTATTTTTCAGGGTTTATTTTCAGGGAGCGCCCACATGTAGCTGGTGGTAAACGACAAAGCCCTGTTTGTCAGGGAAAGCCTGGTGCCCCAATGTCTGTGCTGCTGTTGGTGCGCTGCCAATGGCCGCTGAGGAGCAGCAAGAGCTTGAGTGGCTGGCACTTCTGGTGTGGGAGCAATTGTCCGACGTTCGTGATTTTTCGGGGTTTTTTTTCAGGGAGCGCCCAAGTGCAGCTGGTGGTAAACGTCAATGCCCTGTTCTTCAGGGAAAGCTCGGAACACCAATGTCTGTGCTGCTGTAGGTGCGCTGCCAATGGCCGCTGAGGAGCAGCAAGAGCTTGAGTGGCTGGCACTTCTGGTGTGGGAGCAATGGTCCGACGTTCGTGATTTTTCGGGGTTTTTTTTTCAGGGGGCGCCCACGTGCAGCTGGTGGTAAACGTCAATGCCCTGTTCGTCAGGGAAAGCCCTGAGCCCCAGTGTCTCTGGTGCTGTAGGTGCGCTGCCAATGGCCGCTGAGGAGCAGCAAGAGCTTGTGTGGCTGGCACGTTTGGTGCGGAAGCAATGGTCCGACGTTCGTGATTTTTCAGGGTGTTTTTTTAGGTGGAGCCCACGTGCAGCTGGTGGTAAACGTCAAATCCCTGTTTGTCAGGTAAAGCCCGGAGCCCCAATGTCTGTGGTGCTGTAGGTGCGCTGCCAATGGCCGCTGAGGAGCAGCAAGAGCTTCAGTGGCTGGCACTTTTGGTGTGGGAGCAATCGTCTGACGTTCAAGATTTTTCGGGGTTTTTTTTCAGGTGGAGCCCACGTGCAGCTGGTGGTAAACGTCAAATCCCTGTTTGTCAGGTAAAGCCCGGAGCCCCAATGTCTGTGGTGCTGTAGGTGCGCTGCCAATGGCCGCTGAGGAGCAGCAAGAGCTTGAGTGGCTGGCACTTTTGGTGTGGGAGCAATGGTCCGACGTTCATGATTTTTCAGGGTTTTTTTCAGGGAGCGCCCACATGTAGACGGTGGTAAACGACAAAGCCCTGTTCGTCAGGGAAAGCCTGGAGCGCCAATGTCTGTGCTGCTGTAGGTGCACTGCCAATGGCCGCTGAGGAGCAGCAAGAGCTTGAGTGGCTGGCACTTCTGGTGTGGGAGCAATCATCCGACGTTTGTGATTTTTACGTGTTTTTTTCCAGGGAGCGCCCACGTGCAGCTGGTGGTAAACGTAGAAGCCCTGTTCGTCAGGGAAAGCCTGGAGCCTCAATTTCTGTGCTGCTGTACGTGCGCTAGCAATGGCCGCTGAGGGGCAGCAAGAGCTTGAGTGGCTGGCACTTTTGGTGTGGGAGCAATGGTCTGACGTTCGTGATTATCGTGTTTTTTTTCAGGGAGCGCCCACATTTATATGGTGGTAAACGTCAAAGTCCTGTTCGTCAGGGAAAGCCTGGTGCCCCAATGTCTGTGCTGCTGTAGGTGCACTGCCAATGGCCGCTGAGGAGCAGCAAGAGCTTGAGTGGCTGGCACTTCTGGTGTGGTAGCAATCGCCTGACGTTCGTGATTTTTCGGGGTTTTTTTTCAGGGAGCGCCCAAGTGCAGCTGGTGGTAAACCTCGAAGCCCTGTTCGCCAGGGAAAGCCCGGAGCCCCAATGTCTGTGGTGCTGTAGGTGCGCTGCCAATGGCCGCTGAGGAGCAGCAAGAGCTTGAGTGGCTGGCACTTTTGGTGTGGGAGCAATCGTCTGACGTTCAAGATTGTTCGGGGTTTTTTTTTTGGGGGAGCCCACGTGTAGCTGGTGGTAAATGTCGAAGCCCTGTTCGTCAGGGAAAGCCCGGAGCCCCAATGTCTGTGCTGCTGTAGGTGCGCTGCCAATGGCCGCTGAGGAGCAGCAAGAGCTTGTGTGGCTGGCACGTTTGGTGCGGGAGCAATGGTCCGACGTTCGTGATTTTTCAGGGTTTATTTTTTCAGGGGGCGCCCACGTGCAGCTGGTGGTAAACGTCGAAGCCCTGTTCGTCAGGGAAAGCCCGGAGCCCCAATGTCTGTGCTGCTGTAGGTGCACTGCCAATGGCCGCTGAGGAGCAGCAAGAGCTTGAGTGGCTGGCACTTTTGGTGTGGGAGCAATCGTCCGACGTTCGTGATTTTTCGGGGTTTTTTTTCAGGGCGCGCCCAGGTGCAGCTGGTGGGAAACTTCAAAGCCTTGTTCGTCAGGGAAAGCCCGGAGCCCCAATGTCTCTGGTGCAGTAGGTGCGCTGAAAAAGGCCGCTGAGGAGCAGCAAGAGCTTGAGTGTCTGGCACTTTTGGTGTGGGAGCAATGGTCCGACTTTCGTGATATAGAAGAGATTTTTCACTCGGCGGCGGTAATTTCATGGTGGTAAAAGTCGGAGTCCTGTTGTTCTAGGAAATTTCGAACCCCCAATATTTGTGAGCCTGTAGATGCGGTGGCAGGAGCCGGGCAGGTAAAGCAAGACTCCAGGCTTTCCCTGCCGAACAGGGCTTCGACGTTTACCACCAGCTACACGCGGGCGCCCCCTGGAAAAAAACCCCGAAAAATCACGAACGTCGGATGATTGCTCCCACACCAAAAGTGCCAGCCACTCAAGCTCTTGCTGCTCATCAGGGGCCATTGGCAGCGCACCTACTGCACAGGAGACATTGGCGCTCCGGTCTTTCCCTGACGAACAGGGCTTCGACGTTTACCACCAGGTACACATGGGCGCTCCCTGAAAATAAACCCCAAAAACTCACGAACGTCGGACAATTGCTCCCACACCAAAGGTGCCAGCCACTGGAGCTCTTGCTGCTCCTCAGCGGCCATTGGCAGCGCACCTACAGCAGCACAGACATTGGGGCTCTGGGCTTTCCCTGACGAACAGGGCTTCGATGTTTACCACCAGCTACACGTGGGCGCCCCTGGAAAAACAACCCCGAAAAATCACGAACGTCGGACCATAGCTCCCACACCAGAAGTGCCAGCCACTCAATCTCTTGCTGCTCCTCAGCGGCCATTGGCAGCGCACCTACAGCACAACAGACATTGGGGCTCCAGGCTTTCCCTGACGAACAGGGCTTCGACGTTTACCACCAGCTACACGTGGGCGCCCCCTGAAAAGAAAGCCCGAAAAATCACGAACGTCGGAGCATTGCTCCAACACCAAAAGTGCCAGCCACTCAAATTCTTGCTGCTCCTCAGCGGCCATTGGCAGTGCACCTACAGCAGCACAGACATTGGGGCTCCAGGCTTTCCCTGACGAACAGGGCTTCGACATTTACCACCAGCTACACGCAGGCGCCCTTTGAAAAACAACCCCGAAAAATCACGAATGTCGGACGATTGCTCCCACACCAAAAGTGCCAGCCACTCAAGCTCTTGCTGCTCTTCAGCGGCCATTCGCAGTCCACATTCTGCACCCTAGATATTGGGGTCCGGGCTTTCCATGACGAACAGGGCTTCGACGTTTACCACCAGCTGCACCGCGGTGCTCACTGAAAAAACACCCCGAAAAATCACGAACGTCGGACCATTGCTCCCACACCAAAAGTGCCAGCCACTCAAGCTCTTGCTGCTCCTCAGCGGCCATTGGCAGCGCACCTACAGCACCACAGACAATGGGGCTCCGGGCTTTCCCTGACGAACAGGGCTTCGAAGTTTACCACCAGCTGCACGTGGGCGCCCCCTGAAAAAAAAACCCGAAAAATCAAGAACGTCGGACGATTGCTCCCACACCAAAAGTGCCAGCCACTCAAGCTCTTGCTGCTCATCAGGGGCCATTTTCAGTGCACGTACAGCAGCACAGACATTGGGGCTCCGGGCTTTCCATGACGAACAGGGCTTCGATGTTTACCACCAGCTACACGTGGGCGCCCCTGGAAAAACAACCCCGAAAAATCACGAACGTCGGAGCATTGCTCCAATACCAAAAGTGCCAGCCACTCAAATTCTTGCTGCTCCTCAGCGGCCATTGGCAGTGCACCTACAGCAGCACAGACATTGGGGCTCCAGGCTTTCCCTGACGAACAGGGCTTCGACATTTACCACCAGCTACACGCAGGCGCCCTTTGAAAAACAACCCCGAAAAATCACGAATGTCGGACGATTGCTCCCACACCAAAAGTGCCAGCCACTCAAGCTCTTGCTGCTCTTCAGCGGCCATTCGCAATCCACCTTCTGCACCCTAGATATTGGGGTCCAGGCTTTCCCTGACGAACAGGGCTTCGACGTTTACCACCAGCTGCACCGCGGTGCTCACTGAAAAAACACCCCGAAAAATCACGAACGTCGGACCATTGCTCCCACACCAAAAGTGCCAGCCACTCAAGCTCTTGCTGCTCCTCAGCGGCCATTGGCAGCGCACCTACAGCACCACAGACAATGGGGCTCCGGGCTTTCGCTGACGAACAGGGCTTCGAAGTTTACCACCAGCTGCACGTGGGCGCCCCCTGAAAAAATAACCCGAAAAATCAAGAACGTCGGACGATTGCTCCCACACCAAAAGTGCCAGCCACTCAAGCTCTTGCTGCTCATCAGGGGCCATTTTCAGTGCACGTACAGCAGCACAGACATTGGGGCTCCGGGCTTTCCATAACGAACAGGGCTTCGATGTTTACCACCAGCTACACGTGGGCGCCCCTGGAAAAACAACCCCGAAAAATCACGAACGTTGGACCATAGCTCCCACACCAAAAGTGCCAGCCACTCAATCTCTTGCTGCACCTCAGCGGCCATTGGCAGCGCACCTACAGCACAACAGACATTGGGGCTCCAGGCTTTCCCTGACGAACAGGGCTTCGACGTTTACCAGCAACTACAAGTGGGCGCCCCCTGAAAAGAAAGCCCGAAAAATCACGAACGTCGGAGCATTGCTCCAACACCAAAAGTGCCAGCCACTCAAATTCTTGCTGCTCCTCAGCGGCCATTGGCAGTGCACCTACAGCAGCACAGACATTGGGGCTCCGGGCTTTCCCTGACGAACAGGGCTTCGACATTTACCACCAGCTGCATGTGGTCGCCCCCTGAAAAAAAACCCCGAAAAATCACGAACGTCGGACCATTGCTCCCACACCAAAAGCGCCAGACAGTCAAGCTATTGCTGCTCCTCAGCGGCCATTGGCAGCGCACCTACAGCACAACAGACCTTGGGGCTCCGGGCTTTCCCTGACGAACAGGGCTTCGACGTTTACCACCAGCTGCACGTGGGTGCCCCCTGAAAAATACAACAAAAAATCACGAACGTCGGACGATTGCTCCCACACCAAAAGTGCCAGCAACACAAGGTCTTGCTGCTCCTCAGCGGCCATTGGCAGTGCACCTACAGCAGCACAGACATTGGGGCTCCGTGCTTTCCCTGACGAACAGGGCTTCGACGTTTATCAGCAGCGACACGTGGGCGCCCCTGGAAAATAACCCCCAAAAAATCACGAACGTCGGATGATTGCTTCCACACCAAAAGGGCCAGCCACTCAAATTCTTGCTGCTCCTCAGCGGTCATTGGCAGTGCACCTACAGCAGCACAGACATTGGGGCTCCGGGCTTTCCCTGACGAACAGGGCTTCGACGTTTACCACCAGCTACACGTGGGCGCCCCTGGAAAAACAACCCCGAAAAATCACGAACGTCGGACCATTGCTCCCACACCAAAAGTGCCAGCCACTCAAATTCTTGCTGCTCCTCAGCGGTCATTGGCAGTGCACCTACAGCAGCACAGACGTTGGGGCTACGGGCTTTCCCTGAGGAGCAGGGCTTCAACGTTTACTACCAGCTGCACCGGGGCGCCCCTGGAAAAACAACACCGAAAAATCACGAACGGCGGACCATTCCTCCCACACAAAAAGTGCCAGCCACTCAAGCTCTTGCTGCTCCTCAGCGGCCATTGGCAGTCCAGCTTTTGCACCAGAGACATTGGGGCTCCGGTCTTAACCTGACAAACAGGGCTTTGACGTTTACCACCAGCTACACGTGGGCGCCCCTGGAAAAAAAACCCCGAAAAATGATGAACGTCGGACCATTGCTCCAACACCAAAAGTGCCAGCCACTCAAGCTCTTGCTGCTCCTCAGCGGCCATTGTCAGCACACCTACAGCAGCACAGACATTGGGGCTCCGGGCTTTCCCTAATGAACACGGCTTCGACGTTTACCACCAGCTACACTTGGGCGCTCCTGGAAAAACAACGCCGAAAAACCACGAACGTCGGACCATTGCTTCCACACCAAAAGTGCCAGCCACTGGAGCTCTTCTTGCTCCTCAGCGGCTATTTTCAGTGCACGTACAGAAGCACAGATATTGGGGCTCCGGGCTTTCCCTGACAAACAGGGCTTGGACATTTTCCACCAGCTGCAGATGAAAGGCCCCTGAAAACCACCTAAAAAATCATGAATGTCGGACCATTACTCCCACACCAGAACTGCCAGCCACTCAAGCTCTTGCTGCTCCTCAGGGGCCATTGGCAGCGCACCTACAGCAGCACAGACATTGGGGCTACGGGCTTTCCCTGACGAACAGGGCTTCGAAGGTTACCATGAGTTGCACCTGGGTGCTCCCTGAAAAAAAAACCCAAAAAATCACGAACGTCGGACGATTGCTCCCACGCCAGAAGTGCCAGACACTCAAGCTCTTGCTGCTCCTCAGCGGCCATTGGCAGCGCACCTACAGCACCACAGACATTGGGGCTCCGGGCTTTCCCTGACAAACAGGGCTTCGACACTTATTACGAGCTACACGTGGGCGCCCCCTGAAAAAAACTCCCGAAAAATCACGAACGTCGGACGATTGCTCCCACACCAAAAGTGCCAGCCACTCAAGCTCTTGCTGCTCCTCAGGGGCCATTGACAGTCCACCTACTACACCACAGACACTGGGGCTCCGGGCTTTCCCTGATGAACAGGGCTTCGACGATTACCACAAGCTCCACGTGGGCGCCCCTGGAAGAAAAACCCCGAAATGTAACAAACGTCGGACAATTGCTCCCACACCAAAAGTGCCAGCCACTCAAGCTCTTGCTGCTCCTCAGCGGCCATTGGCAGCGCACCTACAGCAGCACAGACATTGGGGCTCCGGGCTTTCCCTGACAAACAGGGCTTCGATGTTTACCACCAGCTGCACATGGGCGCCCCCTGAAAAAAACCAAAAAATAACGAACGTCGGACCATTGCTCCCACACCTAAAGTGCCAGCCACTTGAGCTCTTGCTGCTCCTCAGCGGCCATTGGCAGCGCACCTACAGCAGCACAGACATTGGGGCTCCGGGCTTTCCCTGACAAACAGGGCTTCGATGTTTACCACCAGCTGCACATGGGCGCCCCCTGAAAAAAAACCAAAAAATAACGAACGTCGTACCATTGCTCCCACACCTAAAGTGCCAGCCACTTGAGCTCTTGCTGCTCCTCAGGGGCCATTGGCAGCGCACCTACAGCAGCACAGACATTGGGGCTCCGGGCTTTCCCTTACAAACAGGGCTTCAACATTTACGACCGGCTGCACCAGGGCGCCCCCTGAAAAAAAAAACCAAAAAAATCACGAACGTCGGACGATTGCTCCCACACCAGAAGTGCCAGCCACTAACGCTCTTGCTGCTCCTCAGCGGCCATTGGCAGTGCACCTACAGCAGCACAGACATTGGGGCTCCGGGCTTTCTCTGACGAACAGGGCTTCGACATTTACCACCAGCTGCAGGTGAACGGCCCGTGAAAAACAACCCCAAAAAATCACGAACGTCGGACCATTACTCCCACACCAAAATTGCCAGCCACTCAAGCTCTTGCTGCTCCTCAGGGGCAATTGGCAGCGCACCTACAGCAGCACATACATTGGAGCTCCGGGCTTTCCCTGACGAACAGGGCTTCTACATTTACCACCAGCTGCACCTGGGCGCTCCCTGAAAAAAAAACCCAAAAAATCACGAACATCGGACCATTGCTCCCACACCAAAAGTGCCAGCCACTCAAGCTCTTGCTGCTCCTCAGCGGCCATTGGCAGTGCAACTACAGCAGCACAGACATTGGGGCTCCGGGCTTTCCCTGACAAACAGGGCTTGGACATTTTCCACCAGCTGCAGATGAAAGGCCCCTGAAAAACAACCTAAAAAATCACGAACGTCGGACCATTACTCCCACACCAAAATTGCCTGCCACTCAAGCTCTTGCTGCTAATCAGCGGCCATTGGCAGCGCACCTACAGCAGCACAGACATTGGGGCTCCGGGCTTTCCCTGACAAACAGGGCTTGGACATTTTCCACCAGCTGCAGATGAAAGGCCCCTGAAAAACCACCTAAAAAATCACGAATGTCGGACCATTACTCCCACACCAGAACTGCCAGCCACTCAAGCTCTTGCTGCTCCTCAGCGGCCATTGGCAGTGCACCTACAGCAGCACAGACATTGGGGCTACGGGCTTTCCCTGACGAACAGGGCTTCGAAGGTTACCATGAGTTGCACCTGGGTGCTCCCTGAAAAAAAAACCCAAAAAATCACGAACGTCGGACGATTGCTCCCACGCCAGAAGTGCCAGACACTCAAGCTCTTGCTGCTCCTCAGCGGCCATTGGCAGCGCACCTACAGCACCACAGACATTGGGGCTCCGGGCTTTCCCTGACAAACAGGGCTTCGACACTTATTACGAGCTACACGTGGGCGCCCCCTGAAAAAAACTCCCGAAAAATCACGAACGTCGGACGATTGCTCCCACACCAAAAGTGCCAGCCACTCAAGCTCTTGCTGCTCCTCAGGGGCCATTGACAGTCCACCTACTACACCACAGACACTGGGGCTCCGGGCTTTCCCTGATGAACAGGGCTTCGACGATTACCACAAGCTCCACGTGGGCGCCCCTGGAAGAAAAACCCCGAAATGTAACAAACGTCGGACAATTGCTCCCACACCAAAAGTGCCAGCCACTCAAGCTCTTGCTGCTCCTCAGCGGCCATTGGCAGCGCACCTACAGCAGCACAGACATTGGGGCTCCGGGCTTTCCCTGACGAACAGGGCTTCGATGTTTACCACCAGCTGCACCAGGGCGCCCCCTGAAAAAAAACCCAAAAAAATCACGAACATCGGACCATTGCTCCCACACCAAAAGTGCCAGCCACTCAAGCTCTTGCTGCTCCTCAGCGGCCATTTTCAGTGCACGTACAGCAGCACAGACATTGGGGCTCCGGGCTTTCTCTGACGAACAGGGCTTCGACATTTACCACCAGCTGCAGGTGAACGGCCCCTGAAAAACAACCCCAAAAAATCACGAACATCGGACCCTTGCTGTCACACCAAAAGTGCCAGCCACTCACGCTCTTGCTGCTCCTCAGCGGCCATTGGCAGCGCACCTACAGCAGCACAGACATTGGGGCTCCGGGCTTTCCCTGACGAACAGGGCTTCAACATTTTCCACCAGCTGCACCTGGGCGCCCCCTGAAAAAAAACCCCGAGAAATCAAGAACGTCGGAAGATTGCTCCCACACCAGAAGTGCCAGCCACTCAAGCTCTTGCTGCTCCTCAGCGGCCATTGGCAGCGCACCTACAGCACCGCAGACATTGGGGCTCCGGGCTTTCACTGACGAACAGGGTTTCGACGTATACCACGAGCTGCACGTGGGCGCCCCCTGAAAAAAATACTAAAAAAATCACGAACGTCGGACAATTGCTGCCACACCAAAAGTGCCAGCCACTCAAGCTCTTGCTGCTCCTCAGCGGCCATTGGCAGCGCACCTACAGCAGCACAGACATTGGGGCTCTGGGCTTTCCCTGATGAACAGCGCTTCGACGTTTCCCACGAGCTGCACGTGGGCGCCCCCTGAAAAAAACCCCGAAAAATCAGAAACGTCGGACCATTGCTCCCACACCAAAAGTGCCAGCCACTCAAGCTCTTGCTGCTCCTCACCGGCCATTTTCAGTGCACGTACAGCAGCACAGACATTGGGGCTCCGGGCTTTCCCTGACAAACAGGGCTTCGACGATTACCACAAGCTACACGTGGGCGCCCCTGGAAAAAAAACCCCGAGAAATCACTAACGTCGGACGATTGCTCCCACACCAGAAGTCCCAGCCACTAACGCTCTTGCTGCTCCTCAGCGGCCATTGGCAGCGCATCTACAGCATCACAGACATTGGGGCTCCGGGCCTTCCCTGACGAACAGGGCTTCGATGTTTACCACCAGCTGCACAAGGGCGCCCCCTGAAAAAAAACCAAAAAAATAACGAACGTCGGACCATTGCTCCCACACCTAAAGTGCCAGCCACTTGAGCTCTTGCTGCTCCTCAGGGGCCATTGGCAGCGCACCTACAGCAGCACAGACATTGGGGCCCCGGGCTTTCCCTGACAAACAGGGCTTCAACATTTACCACCGGCTGCACCAGGGCGCCCCCTGAAAAAAAAACCAAAAAAATCACGAACGTCGGACGATTGCTCCCACACCAGAAGTGCCAGCCACTCAAGCTCTTGCTGCTCCTCAGCGGCCATTGGCAGCGCACCTACCGCAGCACAGACATTGGGGCTCCGGGCTTTCCCTGACGAACAGGGCTTCGACGATTACCACAAGCTACACGTGGGCGCCCCTGGAAAAAAAACCCAGAAAAATCATGAACGTCGGACGATTGCTCCCACACCAAAAGTGCCAGCCACTCAAGCTCTTGCTGCTCCTCAGCGGCCATTGGCAGCGCACCTACAGCAGCACAGACATTGGGGCTCCGGGCTTTCTCTGACGAACAGGTCTTCGACATTTACCACCAACTGCACCTGGGCGCCCCCTGAAAAAAAAACCCAAAAAATCACGAACATCAGACCATTGCTCCCACACCAAAAGTGCCAGCCACTCAAGCTCTTGCTGCTCCTCAGCGGCCATTGGCAGCGCACCTACAGCACCACAGACATTGGGGCTCCGGGCTTTCCCTGACGAACAGGGCTTCGACCTTTAACACCAGCTGCACGTGGGCGCCGCTGGAAAAAAATCCCCGAAAAGTAACAAACGTCGGACAATTGCTCCCACACCAAAAGTGCCAGCCACTCAAGCTCTTGCTGCTCCTCAGCGGCCACTGGCAGTGCACCTACAGCAGCACAGACATTGGGGCTCTGGGCTTTCCCTGACGAACAGGGCTTCGACGTTTACCACCAGCTGCACCAGGGCGCCCACTGAAAAAAAACCCCGAAAAATCATGAACGTCGGACGATTGCTCCCACACCAAAAGTGCCAGCCACTGGAGCTCTTGCTGCTCCTCAGCGGCCATTGGCAGTCCACCTACTGCACCAGAGAACTGGGGCTCCGTTCTTTCCCTGGCGAACAGGGCTTCGACGTTTACCACCAGCTGCACCTGGGCACCCCCTGAAGGCGCCTCCTAAAGAAAAACCCTGAAAAATCACAAACGTCGGACGATTGCTCCCACACCACAAGTGCCAGCCACTCAAGCTCTTGCTGCTCCTCAGCGGCCATTGGCAGCGCACCTACAGCAGCACAGACATTGGGGCTCGGGGCTTTCCCTGACAAACAGGTGTGGGGTAACGTTAGCAGGGCTGCATGTATGCAGGAGGGGCAGTCCGCAGTTATTCACGCGTTAGGCGCGGATAGGTCCATGGGCGCAGGGGGCAGGTGCGTCCACGTACGTGGTGGGCACGGATAAGTCCATGGGTGCAGGTGCAGGTGCGTGGCGGGCACGGATAAATTCATGGGCTCAGGGGGCTAGTGCGTTCGCGTGCGTGGCGGGTGTACGGGTATTTAACCCTTTGTTGCGCAGCATTAAATTGAAGGCTTGGCTTGACGGTATCCGTGTGATGCCCTGCTTTCCCCGGAGCGGGGCTCCGGTGCGTGCGGGGTAGGTTAGCTGTCAAGAGAAGCCTGCAAGTGGTGACCCCGACGTGTGACTGGTCCGGACGGTTTTGAGCTGGGGCCGCGTGGCGGTCGTGCCTGCCCTGCTGTTAAGATGGCATCCATCTCTGATACAGTGAAGGTATTAAAGGCGCTGGGTAAAGATGTGAATTGTCCGGTGCATAGGGCACCGTTGACGGAGTTCATCCTATGGATGCAGAAAAGGGGCTTGATTAACAAGCCGGTAGAGGTGATGGACGTGGCGCGGTTACAGGCGGCGGCGAAAGAGTTACTGGAAGAAGGGGGGGTCGGAACGAAGGGTGTGGCGACACGGCTGAAGAAGTTAGGTTCGGTGAAAAAACTGCTGGCTAAGACTCGAGAGGCGCGCAAAGTGTGGGTTGCGGCTTTAATTGCAGTCAAAGAAGTGGCCCTCGGAAGGGGAGGGGGACGAACGGGGTCGAGACGGCGCGGAGGGGACAGGGAGTGGCGCTCCGGTGGTCTGCCCGGTTCGGCCGGGAGCCTCTGATGGTGGTAGAGGGGCGATGGAATTTGGGTGTACTCCCCCGTGTATCACGCCTTCCTTGCCGGAGGAGCCTGACCCGAAAGAACAACCCCCCAAATACGAGGACACAGAAATGCCCTCTGTCTCTCTTTCTGCCCCATCAGCTCCACCGCTTGTAAATTCGCGGAGGGGTGATAATGAGGCGGGAGCCAGTTTCGAGGTGGCGCCCGAGGAGTCGCGGGACGCTGAGCGGGGTCCTAGTGCTTTCCCGGTGGGGAAAAGAGCCGCGGTCCCCGAGATCAAGGATAAAGCAGCAGGTGATAGAGCCGCGGTCCTCCAGATCAGAACGACGAGAAGCATTGCTTCAAAGGAACATAAATCAGTTTTAACGAGTCTAACAAAAATGTTAGAAGAACAGAACTGTGCTATTAATAACACTGACCTGAAGAGCTTGTTGACTTGGGTGTCCGCTCACGTATCAAACGCAAACCTCTGTAATATCTATACAGTGGGCTCCTGGAACACCATAGGTATTAGACTGTGGGACTGTGTAACGCAGGGTGAACCTGCTGTTCAAAAGTTATTACCGGTGTGGCGTGTAATGTTTGAAGCCTTGAAGAATCACACGCAGAAAGGAGATTCAACAGCACCCGTTACCCCGTCTGTTCCTTCGTCCATGGAAACAAAGACTAACAGCGAGCTGGAAAAATCCCTTTGATCCAGGTCCCATAGATCCAGAAAAGGAGCCTTCGGTCTTTGGAGCTTCCTTGTTATAGAGGTGGCGTGTTTGTGTGTGTGTGTGTATAAGCATGAAGTAAATGGTGTGAAATAAGGGATGAATACTGTCTTGGTTTTAGCAGGGATGAAGTTAATTTTCCTCTTAGAAGCTTTGGGTTTTGTATGTGAAGAATGTTGATAAAAATGCTCTGATGATAAGGGTTGTTGTTAATGAGACCAAGGACACTGTCTGGCTTTCCAAGTCTCGTTAATGAGCAGGTGCAGGAAGCTGAGCCAAAAAAAAAAAAAAAAGTGAAAAAAAATTTCTGGAAACAGGTAATTGGGAAGGACCATTCCCTCTTATGACGTGGGGGAAAGGATATGCTTGTGTCTCTACAGGAGCAGTGAACAAGTGGATCCCTGCACGATGGGTACGACCAGCGCTCCAAGCTGCCTTGCGTTCGTCGGATTGTTAACAACCTGTGTGGCAGCTCCATGGACATCAGTTACGGAAAGAACAAATGTGTGGGTAATTATGGTTAATGCCACAGGACAGGACATCATTTGTTTGTCTATATCATCTTCAAATAAGCCTTTCAGAACATGCTTGGTCAATCCGCCAGATCAGATAGCGGTAGGACGACAATTCTGTGTAAAACAACAGCAGCCGCGAGTGCTGAGTGCTAAATAACAAAAGATGGAACTTTTGGGATCCCTAAAGATGTACTTCTGTCTATTTTTTTTTTTTTTTAACTATTCAAGAGCTAATGTTTCTAGAGGGGTAATGATTGTAAATGCTTTAAGATCTATACATTGCAACGACACAGTATGACGTAATCATGCGAGCACATATCAAAATCCAGACAGCATAAAAGACCTAAATGAAGCATACATAGCATTGAATCTGGTTGCCAAGATAATACAGAGTTTTGGAAACTAAGTAAAATTATTGCTGCTTCAATCTTTGCACTTGATGTGGCAAGTGCCTAGGCGTTAGCTATGTTAAATAAATTGGGCTTTTGGCTTGCTAAGTAAACACATGCAATTATAACAGTACTATTAACACTGTTAATTGATATAGGTTCTATACGCTATACTATTTTACAAAACAGAGCCGCTGTTAGCCTGCAGAGCACATATTTGACAGACCTTGTTGCATGTGCTGGCCACACATGCAGCAACGTCTGGTCAGGCCTTGTTGTATGCGCTGGCCACGCATGCAGCAACACCTGGTCAGTACTCTTTCACTGAATCTGCGGAGGGTATAAACAGAGGTGGCTCGGAGCGAAGGGGAGAGGACGGACCCAGAGCACACTTTATTTACAACAGGGGACGCCCTGAAGGTGCTGCGCCTGCCTCCTTTCTCTGCTCTGACCCGGCTGATAAACATCCTCCTGCTCGGCGGTGTCTTTGGCGTAGTCGGGTTGGTAACAGAATAGATCAGTAGTAGATTTTTATTAGTAGCACAAAATCATGGTTGTCAGGATTTTGATGGGCTTTGCTGCATGAATCTGTCTGATCATTCGGAATCTATTCACAAAAGTATTCAAAACTTGCAAAAAGGAGTACAAAACCAGCAACAAAGTGATGATTTTGATATATTCAGAAATCTTTTTGGTGGATTGATAAAAGCTTATTACAAATAGCTGTAGGATGCTTATTCATTCTTTTTATATATGTATTTTGATCTGTATTCCGTGTGTGTGTTGAAATATGTGCAGACTTTAATAGATAAAGCGTTGAAACAAGCCTGTTCTCATAAACAAAGAAGAGAGAGATGTGGGTATTTCTTGAGCCAGTACAGTGTCAGTGAAAGCAAACTGACCTTGGGAGAGGGATACAATCATGCTCGCTGGAAGAAAGCCATGGAATGAGAAGGGAACTTTAAAATACAAGACATTGTTAATGGAATTTATGGCTTGTTTCAACAGAGGCCTGCAAAATTAGTCACTGGCTTTGTAGATAAGAAAGTTACTGAAGTTATTATGTTTGTAGTAATAGAGAATATCATAATAGAAAATTAGTAGAAAATAGTGAAATTTAGGGGTTTTTTTTTATATATAGATAAGGTGTCATTAGTAATCTTATTAGCTTGTGTAGGGCATAGCTAGGTGGTTGCTATCCTTAGCTAAAAAATTGTGATACTAGGCATTATACTAGGTATAATCATTCCGTGCTTGGTCACCTGTCTATAAAAGTGATACAGAGAATAATACATCAGAACGCACACGCCATACGACGTCAGTTCCGACTGCCCATCTCACACGGTTGGGCTGTAGTGCCAACCTGTCCAGCATGTCAAGCACCTAACCCGAACCAGGCCTTATACTACCCAGGCGTTAACCCCGGAGGTATGCTCCGAACCAGGTACGACAACTAGATATCACAGACTATGTGATATTTGGCTGTTTCAAATACATTCATGTTGTGATCGACACTTGCTCCCGAGCTCTCTTCGTGTGTCTATTCATGACATCCATAACACAAAATCCATCCTGCACCAGAGCTGGGCTTTTATTTGCCTAGGGTACCTCAGAAAATAAAGACTGACCGTGGGCCGTCACAGGTATCTCACCACTTCCTGCAGACGTGGGGAGTCCGCCATACGTTTGGCATTCCTCTGAACAGCACCAAGCAAGTGATTGTAGAACGCGCACACAAAACCCTGAAAGCACAGCTAATCTGCTTAAGAGAGGGGGAAAGAGGGGTTCTCCGGGGGTCTTGGTCGGTGAAGCGCTTGTGGTACTGAATCATATGTCCTTCGCTAACCCCCAATCTGTTTCCCCTATCCAAAACCATTTTTCCTCACGTCAGCCGCTGTTTGGGGGCAAGGCACTCCCAAAGGTCTGGTTCTGCCTGCCAGAAAACCCACGTTGGGAAGGTCCCGCTGATTTGCTAACATGGGGACAAGGGTATGCTTGTATCTCCACAGGTGCGGGGACCCGATGGATCCCAGCCTGGTTGGTACAGCTGTGGCTGGAGGATCAGCAGGGTAACCGAGCGGCGTGGCACTCTCCAGCTCATCCTAGTGGGATTGATCCTGATTGTGAGTCTTCCAATGCAAGTGATAACGACTAACTTTTGGGAGCAATTCACGCATTACACCAACTCTACTCAGGTTTGCATAGCGCGTGGCCTGTTGGGCTCTTGGGAATGCCAACTGCACAGCCCTCGCCATATCTGAACTGGCGACTGCTTTAGCAGCACACGATGAAGGACTGAGACAAATGAACTTGGCATTAGATTATGCCCTTGCGAGGCCTGGCATCAGTTGCAGCGACCTAGAGGGAGTCCTAGGTCTCCAGGGTTACTGCTGTTTGGACTTCAGCAAGAACGCCTCCTCGGCCTCGGAGAAGACGCGTGCGCATGCTGCCCAGTTGGTATTCAACGTCAAAGCCCTAAAAGGACTGGGGGTAGTTTCCAGACCTGTTTGGTTTACCTAGATGGCTAAGAAATATTGTGTCTATAAGTCTGATAATCCTAGCAGTTGCTTTGATAATGCTTTATTTGTATCTGTTACTGTTACGTTTCGTGCATGCTATGATTGAGGGGTTACTAGGCAACTATTCGTAATCAACTATGTTATAGAGGCATCCGCCTCAGGGTACCAGCCATTAGACTAGAATGATTTAGCATAGAGGGGGGGAATTGTGGGGTAACGTTAGCAGGGCTGCATGTATGCAGGAGGGGCAGTCTGCAGTGATTCACGCGCTAGCGGGGCTCCGGTGCGTGCGGGGTAGGTTAGCTGGCAAGAGAAGCCTGCAAACAGGGCTTCGACATTTACCACCAGCTGCACGTGGGCGCCCCCTGAAAAAAAACACCGAAAAATCACGAACGTCGGACGATTGCTCCCACACCAAAAGTGCCAGCCACTCAAGCTCTTGCTGGTCATCAGCGGTCATTCGCAGCGCACCTACAGCAGCACAGACAGTGGGGCTCTGGGCTTTCCCTGATGAACAGGGATTCGACGTTCACCACCAGCTTCACCAGGGCGCCTCCTAAAGAAAAACCCCGAAAAATCACGAACGTCAGACGATTGCTCCCACACCAAAAGTGCCAGCCACTCAAGCTCTTGCTGCTCCTCAGCGGCCATTGGCAGTGCACATACAGCAGCACAGACATTGGGGCTCCGGGCTTTCCCTGAGGAACAGGGCTTCGACGTTTACCACCAGCTGCACCTGGGCGCTCACTGAAAAAAAAAAACGAAAAATCACGAACGTCGGACCATTGCTCCAACAACAAAAGTGCCAGCCACTCAGGCTCTTGCTGCTCCTCAGCGGCCATTGGCAGTGCACCTACAGCAGCAGAGACATTGGGGCTCCGGGCTTTCCCTGACGAACAGGGCTTCGACGTTTACCACCTGCTGCACCTGGGCGCCTCCTAAAGAAAAACCCCAAAAAATCACGAACGTCGGACCATTGCTCCCACATCAAAAGTGCCAGCCGCTCAAGCTACTGCTGCTCCTCAGCGGCCATTGGCAGCGCACCTACAGCTGCACAGACATTGGGCCTCCAAGCTTTCCCTGACGAACAGGCCTTCGACGTTTACCACCAGCTGCACGTGGGCACCCCTGAAAAAAAAAACGAAAAATTACGAACATCGGACCATTGCTCCCACACCAGAAGTGCCAGCCACTCAAGCTCCTGCTGCTCCTCAGCGGCCATTGGCAGTGCACCTACAGCAGCACAAACACTGGGGCTCCGGGCTTTCCCTGACAAAAAGGGCTTCGAAGTTTACCACCAGCTGCACGTGGGCGCTCCGTGAAAAAAAACCCGAAAAATCAAGAACGTCGGACGATTGCTCCCACACCAAAAGTGTCAGCCACTCAAGCTCTTGCTGCTGCTCAGCGCCCATTGCCAGCGCACCTACAGCAGCACAGACATTGTGGCTCTGGGCTTTCCCTGACGAACAGGGCTTCGACGTTCAGCACCTGCTGAACCAGGGCGCATGCTAAAGAAAAACCCCGAAAAATCACGAACGTCGGACGATTGCTCCCTCACCAGAAGTGCCATCCACTCAGGCTCTTGCTGCTCTTCAGCGGCCATTGGCAGCGCACCTACAGCAGCACAGACATTGGGGCTCCGAGCTTTCCCTGACGAAAAGGGCTTCGACGTTTACCACCAGCTGCACCAGGCCGCCCCCTGAATAAAAACCCAGAAAAATCACGAACGTCGGACCATTGCTCCTACACCAAAAGGGCCAGACACTCAAGCTCTTGCTGCCCCTCAGCGGCCATTGGCAGCGCACCTACAGCAGCACAGACATTGGGGCTCTGGGCTTTCCCTGACGAACAGGGCTTCGATGTTTACCACCAGCTGCATGTGGGCGCCCCGTGAAAAAAAAAAAAAAAACGCAAAAAATCTCGAACGTCGGACGATTGCTCCCACACCAAAAGTGCCAGCCACTCAAGCTCTTGCTGCTCCTCAGCGGCCACTGGCAGTGCACCTACAGCAGCACAGACATTGGGGCTCCGGGCTTTCCCTGACGAACAGGGCTTCGAAGTTTACCACCAGCTGCACGTGGGCGCCCACTGAAAAAGAAACCCGAAAAATCACGAACGTCGGACGATTGCTCCAACACCAAAAGTGCCAGTCACTCAAGCTCTTCCTGCTCCTAGGCGGCCATTGGCAGCGCACCTACAGCACCACAGACAATGGGGCTCCGGGCTTTCCCTGACGAACAGGGCTTCGACGTTTACCACCTTCTGCACCATGGCGCCTCCTAAAGAAAAACCCCGAAAAATCACAAATGTCGGACGATTGCTCCCTCACCAAAAGTGCCATCCACTCTGGCTCTTGCTGCTCCTCAGCGGCCATTGGCAGCGCACCTACAGCAGCACAGATATTGGGGCTCCAAGCTTTCCCTGACGAACAGGGCTTCGACGTTTACCACCAGCTGCACCTGGGCGCTCACTGAAAAAAACCACGAAAATTCACGAACGTCGGACTATTGCTCCCACACCAAAAGTGCCAGCCACTCAAGCTCTTGCTGCTCCTCAGCGGCCATTGGCAGCGCACCTACAGCAGCAGAGACATTGGGGCTCCGGGCTTTCCCTGACGAACAGGGCTTCGACGTTTACCACCTTCTGCACCATGGCGCCTCCTAAAGAAAAACCCCGAAAAATCACAAATGTCGGACGATTGCTCCCTCACCAAAAGTGCCATCCACTCAGGCTCTTGCTGCTCCTCAGCAGCCATTGGCAGTGCACCTACAGCAGCACAGACATTGGGGCTCCAGGCTTTCCCTGACGAACAGGGCTTCGAAGGTTACCACCAGCTGCACGTGGGCGCCCACTGAAAAAAAAAACATAAAAATCAAGAATGTCGGACGATTGCACACACACCAAAAGTGACAGACACTCAAGCTCTTGCTGCTCCTCAGCGGCCATTGGCAGCACAGACGGCCATTGGCAGCGGCCTTTGGCAGCCCAGACATTGGGGCTCCAGGCTTTCCCTGATGAACAGGGCTTCGACGTTTATCACCAGCTGCACCTGGGCGCCCCCTGAAGGCGCCTCCTAAAGAAAATTCCCAAAAATCACGAACGTCAGACCATTGCTCCCACACCAAAACATCACGAACGTCGGACGATTGCTCCCACACCAGAAGTGCCAGCCACTCAAGCTCTTGCTGCTCCTCAGCGGCCATTGGCAGCGCACCTACAGCAGCACAGACATTGGGGCTCCGGGCTTTCCCTGACGAACAGGGCTTCGACGTTTACCACCAGATGCACGTGGGCACCCACTGAAAAAAACCCCAAAAATCAAGAACGTCGGACGATTGCTCCGACACCAGAAGTGTCAGCAACTCAAGCTCTTGCTGCTCCTCAGCGGCCATTGGCAGCGCACCTACAGCACCACAGACATTGGTGCTCCAGGCTTTCCCTGACGAACAGGGCTTCGACGGTCACCACCTGCTGAACCAGGGCGCCTCCTAAAGAAAAACCCCGAAAAATCACGAACGCCGGAAGATTTCTCCCACACCAAAAGTGCCAGCCACTCAAGCTCTTGCTGCAACTCAGCGGCCATTGGCAGCGCAACTACAGCAGCACAGACATTGGGGCTCCTGGCTTTCCCTGACGAACAGGTCTTCGACGTTTACCACCAGATGCACCAGGGGGCCCCCTGAAAAAAAGACCCAAAAATCATGAACGTCGGACCATTGCTCCCACACGAAAAGTGCCAGCCACTCAAGATCTTGCTGCTCCTCAGCGGCCATTGGCAGCGCACCTACAGCAGAACAGACATTGGGGCTCCGGTCTTTCCCTGACGAACAGGGCTTCGACGTTTACCACCAGCTGCACGTGGGCGCTAAGTGAAAAAAAAAACCCCAAAAATCACGAACGTCGGACCATTGCTCCCACACCAAAAGTGCCAGCCACTCACGCTCTTGCTGCTCCTCAGCGGCCATTGGCAGTGCACCTACAGCAGCACAAACACTGGGGCTCCGGGCTTTCCCTGACGAAAAGGGCTTCGACGTTTACCACCAGCTGCACCGTGGCGCTCCCTGAAAAAAAAACCCGAAAAATCACGAACGTCGGATGATTGCTCCCACACCAAAAGTGCCAGCCACACAAGCTCTTGCTGCTCCTCATCGGCCACTGGCAGCGCACCTACAGCACCACAGACATTGGGGCTCCGGGCTTTCCCTGACGAACAGGGCTTCGACGTTTACCACCAGCTGCACCTGGGGGCTCACTGAAAAAAACCCTGAAAAATCATGAACGTCGGACGATTACTCCCACACCAAAAGTGCCAGCCACTCAAGCTCTTGCTGCTCCTCATCGGCCATTATCAGCGCACCTACAGCACCACAGACATTGGGGTCCAGGCTTTCCCTGAGGAGCAGGGCTTCGACGTTTACCACCTGCTGCACCTGGGCACCCCCTGAAAAAAAAACCCACACGTCAGACGATTGCTCCCACACCAAAAGTGCCAGCCACTCAAGCTCTTGCTGCAACTCAGCGGCCACTGGCAGCGCAACTACAGCAGCACAGACATTGGGGCTCGGGGCTTTCCCTGACGAACAGGGCTTCGACGTTTACCACCAGCTGGACATGGGCGCCCACTGAAAAAAAACCCCAAAAAATCACGAATGTCGGACCATTGCTCCCACAACAAAAGTGCCAGCCACTCAAGCTCTTGCTGCTCCTCAGCGGCCATTGGCAGCGCATCTACAGCAGCACAGACATTGGGGCTCCGGGCTTTCCCTGACGAACAGGGCTTCGAAGTTTACCACCAGCTGCACGTGGGCGCTCCCTGAAAAAAAACCCCGAAAAATCACAAACGTCGGACTACTGCTCCCACACCAAATGTGCCAGCCAGTCAAGCTCTTGCTGCTCCTCAGCGGCCATTGGCAGTCCACCGACTGCCCCAGACACATTGGGGCTCCGGGCTTTCCCTGACGAACAGGGCTTCGACGTTTACGACCAGCTGCACGTAGGCACCCCCTGAAAAAAAACCCCAAAAATCACGAACGTCGGACGATTGCTCCCACACCAAAAGTGCCAGTCACTCGAGCTCTTGCTGCTCCTCAGCGGGCATTCGCAGTGTACCTACAGCACAACAGAAACTGGGGCTCCAGGCTTTCCCTGACAAACATGGCTTCGACGTTCACCACCAGCTGCATATGGGCGCTCCCTTTAAAAAAAAACCCAAAAAATCACGAACGTCGGACGATTGCTCCCACACCAAAAGTGCCAGCCACTCAAGCTCTTGCTGCTCCTCAGCGGCCATTGGCAGCGCATCTACAGCAGCACAGACACTGGGGCTCCGGGCCTTCCGTGACGAACAGGGCTCCGACGTTTACCACCAGCTGCACGTGGGCGCTTCCTCAAAAAAAACCCCAGTATATCACGAACATCGGACCATTGCTCCCACACCAAAAGTGCCAGCCACTCAAGCTCTTGCTGCTCCTCAGCGGCCATTGGCAGCGCACCTACAGCAGCACAGACATTGGGGCTCCGGTCTTTCCCTGACGAACAGGGCTTCGACGTTTACCACCTGCTGCACCTGGGCGCCTCCTAAAGAAAAACCCCAAAAAATCACGAACGTCGGACCATTGCTCCCACATCAAAAGTGCCAGCCGCTCAAGCTACTGCTGCTCCTCAGCGGCCATTGGCAGCGCACCTACAGCTGCACAGACATTGGGCCTCCAAGCTTTCCCTGACGAACAGGCCTTCGACGTTTACCACCAGCTGCACGTGGGCACCCCCTGAAAAAAAAAAAACGAAAAATTACGAACATCGGACCATTGCTCCCACACCAGAAGTGCCAGCCACTCAAGCTCCTGCTGCTCCTCAGCGGCCATTGGCAGTGCACCTACAGCAGCACAAACACTGGGGCTCCGGGCTTTCCCTGACAAAAAGGGCTTCGAAGTTTACCACCAGCTGCACGTGGGCGCTCCGTGAAAAAAAACCCCGAAAAATCAAGAACGTCGGACGATTGCTCCCACACCAAAAGTGTCAGCCACTCAAGCTCTTGCTGCTGCTCAGCGCCCATTGCCAGCGCACCTACAGCAGCACAGACATTGTGGCTCTGGGCTTTCCCTGACGAACAGGGCTTCGACGTTCAGCACCTGCTGAACCAGGGCGCATGCTAAAGAAAAACCCCGAAAAATCACGAACGTCGGACGATTGCTCCCTCACCAGAAGTGCCATCCACTCAGGCTCTTGCTGCTCTTCAGCGGCCATTGGCAGCGCACCTACAGCAGCACAGACATTGGGGCTCCGAGCTTTCCCTGACGAAAAGGGCTTCGACGTTTACCACCAGCTGCACCAGGCCGCCCCCTGAATAAAAACCCAGAAAAATCACGAACGTCGGACCATTGCTCCTACACCAAAAGGGCCAGACACTCAAGCTCTTGCTGCCCCTCAGCGGCCATTGGCAGCGCACCTACAGCAGCACAGACATTGGGGCTCTGGGCTTTCCCTGACGAACAGGGCTTCGATGTTTACCACCAGCTGCATGTGGGCGCCCCGTGAAAAAAAAACGCAAAAAATCTCGAACGTCGGACGATTGCTCCCACACCAAAAGTGCCAGCCACTCAAGCTCTTGCTGCTCCTCAGCGGCCACTGGCAGTGCACCTACAGCAGCACAGACATTGGGGCTCCGGGCTTTCCCTGACGAACAGGGCTTCGAAGTTTACCACCAGCTGCACGTGGGCGCTCCACTGAAAAAGAAACCCGAAAAATCACGAACGTCGGACGATTGCTCCAACACCAAAAGTGCCAGTCACTCAAGCTCTTCCTGCTCCTAGGCGGCCATTGGCAGCGCACCTACAGCACCACAGACAATGGGGCTCCGGGCTTTCCCTGACGAACAGGGCTTCGACGTTTACCACCTTCTGCACCATGGCGCCTCCTAAAGAAAAACCCCGAAAAATCACAAATGTCGGACGATTGCTCCCTCACCAAAAGTGCCATCCACTCTGGCTCTTGCTGCTCCTCAGCGGCCATTGGCAGCGCACCTACAGCAGCACAGATATTGGGGCTCCAAGCTTTCCCTGACGAACAGGGCTTCGACGTTTACCACCAGCTGCACCTGGGCGCTCACTGAAAAAAAACCACGAAAATTCACGAACGTCGGACGATTGCTCCCACACCAAAAGTGCCAGCCACTCAAGCTCTTGCTGCTCCTCAGCGGCCATTGGCAGCGCACCTACAGCAGCAGAGACATTGGGGCTCCGGGCTTTCCCTGACGAACAGGGCTTCGACGTTTACCACCTTCTGCACCATGGCGCCTCCTAAAGAAAAACCCCGAAAAATCACAAATGTCGGACGATTGCTCCCTCACCAAAAGTGCCATCCACTCAGGCTCTTGCTGCTCCTCAGCAGCCATTGGCAGTGCACCTACAGCAGCACAGACATTGGGGCTCCAGGCTTTCCCTGACGAACAGGGCTTCGAAGGTTACCACCAGCTGCACGTGGGCGCCCACTGAAAAAAAAAAACATAAAAATCAAGAATGTCGGACGATTGCACACACACCAAAAGTGACAGACACTCAAGCTCTTGCTGCTCCTCAGCGGCCATTGGCAGCACAGACGGCCATTGGCAGCGGCCTTTGGCAGCCCAGACATTGGGGCTCCAGGCTTTCCCTGATGAACAGGGCTTCGACGTTTATCACCAGCTGCACCTGGGCGCCCCCTGAAGGCGCCTCCTAAAGAAAATTCCCCAAAAATCACGAACGTCAGACCATTGCTCCCACACCAAAACATCACGAACGTCGGACGATTGCTCCCACACCAGAAGTGCCAGCCACTCAAGCTCTTGCTGCTCCTCAGCGGCCATTGGCAGCGCACCTACAGCAGCACAGACATTGGGGCTCCGGGCTTTCCCTGACGAACAGGGCTTCGACGTTTACCACCAGATGCACGTGGGCACCCACTGAAAAAAACCCCAAAAATCAAGAACGTCGGACGATTGCTCCGACACCAGAAGTGTCAGCAACTCAAGCTCTTGCTGCTCCTCAGCGGCCATTGGCAGCGCACCTACAGCACCACAGACATTGGTGCTCCAGGCTTTCCCTGACGAACAGGGCTTCGACGGTCACCACCTGCTGAACCAGGGCGCCTCCCTAAAGAAAAACCCCGAAAAATCACGAACGCCGGAAGATTTCTCCCACACCAAAAGTGCCAGCCACTCAAGCTCTTGCTGCAACTCAGCGGCCATTGGCAGCGCAACTACAGCAGCACAGACATTGGGGCTCCTGGCTTTCCCTGACGAACAGGTCTTCGACGTTTACCACCAGATGCACCAGGGGGCCCCCTGAAAAAAAGACCCAAAAAATCATGAACGTCGGACCATTGCTCCCACACGAAAAGTGCCAGCCACTCAAGATCTTGCTGCTCCTCAGCGGCCATTGGCAGCGCACCTACAGCAGAACAGACATTGGGGCTCCGGTCTTTCCCTGACGAACAGGGCTTCGACGTTTACCACCAGCTGCACGTGGGCGCTAAGTGAAAAAAAAACCCCAAAAAATCACGAACGTCGGACCATTGCTCCCACACCAAAAGTGCCAGCCACTCACGCTCTTGCTGCTCCTCAGCGGCCATTGGCAGTGCACCTACAGCAGCACAAACACTGGGGCTCCGGGCTTTCCCTGACGAAAAGGGGCTTCGACGTTTACCACCAGCTGCACCGTGGCGCTCCCTGAAAAAAAAACCCGAAAAATCACGAACGTCGGATGATTGCTCCCACACCAAAAGTGCCAGCCACACAAGCTCTTGCTGCTCCTCATCGGCCACTGGCAGCGCACCTACAGCACCACAGACATTGGGGCTCCGGGCTTTCCCTGACGAACAGGGCTTCGACGTTTACCACCAGCTGCACCTGGGGGCTCACTGAAAAAAACCCTGAAAAATCATGAACGTCGGACGATTACTCCCACACCAAAAGTGCCAGCCACTCAAGCTCTTGCTGCTCCTCATCGGCCATTATCAGCGCACCTACAGCACCACAGACATTGGGGTCCAGGCTTTCCCTGAGGAGCAGGGCTTCGACGTTTACCACCTGCTGCACCTGGGCACCCCCTGAAAAAAAAACCCACACGTCAGACGATTGCTCCCACACCAAAAGTGCCAGCCACTCAAGCTCTTGCTGCAACTCAGCGGCCATTGGCAGCGCAACTACAGCAGCACAGACATTGGGGCTCGGGGCTTTCCCTGACGAACAGGGCTTCGACGTTTACCACCAGCTGGACATGGGCGCCCACTGAAAAAAAACCCCAAAAAATCACGAATGTCGGACCATTGCTCCCACAACAAAAGTGCCAGCCACTCAAGCTCTTGCTGCTCCTCAGCGGCCATTGGCAGCGCATCTACAGCAGCACAGACATTGGGGCTCCGGGCTTTCCCTGACGAACAGGGCTTCGAAGTTTACCACCAGCTGCACGTGGGCGCTCCCTGAAAAAAAACCCCGAAAAATCACAAACGTCGGACTACTGCTCCCACACCAAATGTGCCAGCCAGTCAAGCTCTTGCTGCTCCTCAGCGGCCATTGGCAGTCCACCGACTGCCCCAGACACATTGGGGCTCCGGGCTTTCCCTGACGAACAGGGCTTCGACGTTTACGACCAGCTGCACGTAGGCACCCCCTGAAAAAAAACCCCAAAAATCACGAACGTCGGACGATTGCTCCCACACCAAAAGTGCCAGTCACTCGAGCTCTTGCTGCTCCTCAGCGGGCATTCGCAGTGTACCTACAGCACAACAGAAACTGGGGCTCCAGGCTTTCCCTGACAAACATGGCTTCGACGTTCACCACCAGCTGCATATGGGCGCTCCCTTTAAAAAAAACCCAAAAAATCACGAACGTCGGACGATTGCTCCCACACCAAAAGTGCCAGCCACTCAAGCTCTTGCTGCTCCTCAGCGGCCATTGGCAGCGCATCTACAGCAGCACAGACACTGGGGCTCCGGGCCTTCCGTGACGAACAGGGCTCCGACGTTTACCACCAGCTGCACGTGGGCGCTTCCTCAAAAAAAACCCCAGTATATCACGAACATCGGACCATTGCTCCCACACCAAAAGTGCCAGCCACTCAAGCTCTTGCTGCTCCTCAGCGGCCATTGGCAGCGCACCTACAGCAGCACAGACATTGGGGCTCCGGTCTTTCCCTGACGAACAGGGCTTCGACGTTTACCACCAGCTGCACCAGGGGGCCCACTCAAAAAAAAACCCCTATAAGTCACGAACGTCTGACCATTTCTCCCACACCAAAAGTTCCTGCCTCTCAAGCTCTTGCTGCTCCTCAGGGCCCATTGTCAGTGCACGTACAGCAGCACAGACATTGGGGCTCTGGGCTTTCCCTAACGAACAGGGCTTAGACGTTTACCACCAGCTGCACCTGTGCGCCCAATGAAAAGAAACCCCAAAAAATCACGAACGTCGGACCATTACTCCCACACCAAAAGTGCCAGCCACTCAAGCTCTTGCTGCTCCTCAGCGGCCATTGGCAGCGCACCTACAGACATTGGGGCTCCGGGCTTTCCCTGACGAACAGGGCTTCAATATTTACCATCAGCTGCACCTGGGCGCCCCCTAAAAAAAAACCCGAAAAATCACGAACATCGAACCATTGCTCCCACACCAAAAGTGCCAGCCACTCAAGCTCTTGCTGCTCCTCAGCGGCCAGTGGCAGCGCACCTACAGCACCACAGACAGTGGGGCTCCGGGCTTTCAATGACGAACAGGGCATCGACGTTTACTACCAGCTGCACCTGGGCGCCCCCTGAAAAACAACCCCGAAAAATCACGAACATTGGACCATTGCTCCAACACCAAACGTGCCAGCCATTCAAGCTCTTGCTGCTCCTCAGCGGCCATTGGCAGTGCTCCTACAGCAGCACAGACATTGGGGCTCAGGGCTTTCCCTGACGAACAGGGCTTCGACGTTTACCACCAGCTGCACGTGGGCGCCCCCTGAAAAAAAAAACCCGAAAAATCAGGAACGTCGGACCATTGCTCCCACACCAAAAGTGCCAGACACTCAAGCTCTTGCTGCTCCTCAGCGGCCATTGGCAGCGCACCTACAGCACCACAGACATTGGGGCTCCGGGCTTTCTCTGATGAACAGGGCTTCGACATTTACCACCAGCTGCTGCTGGACGGCCCCTGAAAATAAAACCCGGAAAATCACGAACGTCCGACCATTGCTCCCACACCAAAAGGGCCAGCCACTCAAGCTCTTGCTGCTCCTCAGGGGCCATTTTCACTGCACGTACAGCAGCACAGACACTGGGGCTCCGGGCTTTCTCTGACGAACAGGGCTTCGACATTTACCACCAGCTGCTGCTGGACGGCCCCTGAAAAAGAAAAAGAAAATATCACGAACGTCGGACGATTGCTCCCACACCAAAAGTGCAAGCCACTCGAGCTTTTGCTGCTCCTCAGGGTCCATTAGCCGTGCACCTACAGCAGCACAGACATTGGGGCTCCGGTCTTTCCCTGACGAACAGGGCTTCGACTATTATCTGTTACTGGTGTTTCATGTGGGGGCCAGCGACACAGCTAGTAGCAGCCTAAGAAACATCAAAAGGGTCTTCAGAGCTCTGGGTTCTACAGTCAAAGACTCTGGGGCTCAAGTGGTGTTCTCCTCTATCCTCCCGGTCGAAGGGCAGGGGCCTGAAAGGGCCAGGCGTATCTGGCAAATCAACTCGTGGCTCAGGGAGTGGTGTTACAGCCAGGGCTTTGGGTATCTTGACCATGGGGCATGCTTTGAGAAGCCCGGGCTGCTAGGGCAGGATGGCGTACACCTAAATGAGAAGGGGAAGAGTGTGCTTGGACGTAGGCTTGCCAGACTTGTCCGGAGGGCTTTAAACTAGTGTTGCTGGGGGAGGGGGAGCACAGTTCAGCCCACGGCTATCGGCATGGCGCCAGTGCCAGCACCAAGCACCCAGAAGTCAGGGAAGGATCGCAGGTAGGAGCAAATAAGCCTAATCTGCGATACAAAAGAACACCTGTCACTCCAGCCAGCAAGTCGGTTTTATCGGGGACCCTGCTGAAGTGTCTCTATACCAACGCACGCAGCATGGGGAATAAACAGGAAGAACTGGAGATGCGTGCGCGCGAGCAGGGCTACGACCTTGTTGGCATCACGGAGACGTGGTGGGACGACTCTTACGACTGGAGCGTCAACATGGAGGGGTACAGGCTTTTTAGAAAAGACAGGCAGGGAAGACGAGGAGGGGGTGTCGCTCTCTATGTCAGCAACCGGCTGGAGTGCGTGGAGCTCCGCCTGGGGATGGGGGAGGAGCTGACAGAGAGCTTATGGGTCAAGATCAGAGGACAGGGACGGACGGGGGATGTTACGGTGGGGGTCTGTTACAGGCCGCCTGGCCAGGAAGACAGAGCGGACGAGGCGCTCTATAGCCAGATAGGAGCAGCCTCACAGCGGTCACAAGCCCTGGTCCTCATGGGGGACTTCAACCACCCTGACATCTGTTGGAGAGACAACACAGCAGGACACAGGCAGTCCAGGAGGTTCCTGGAATGCGTGGAAGATAACTTCCTCCTGCAGGCGATAAAGGAGCCGACAAGGAGGGGTGCCATGCTGGACCTTGTGCTCACCAACAGGGAGGGGCTGGTGGGGGACGTGAAATTGATGGACAGCCTTGGCTGCAGTGACCATGACGTGGTGGAATTCAAGATCCACGGGGCGGCGAGGAAACTGCACAGTAAGCTCTCTGCCCTAGATTTCAGGAAGGCGGACTTTGGCCTCTTCAGGAACCTCATGGGCAAAGTGCCATGGGAGGTGGCCCTGGAGGGAAGAGGGGCCCAGGAAAGTTGGTCCATATTTAAGGAGCACCTCCTCCAAGCTCAGCAGAGGTGCATCCCGATGAAGAAGAAGTCGGGCAAAAAGGCCAGGAGGCCAGCGTGGATGAGCAAGGAGCTCCTGGACCAACTGAAAGTAAAGAAGGAAGCCTATAGAGGGTGGAAGCGGGGACAGGTAGCCTGGGAGGACTACCGAGTGGCTGTGAGAGCGGCCAGGGATAGGGTGAGGAAGGCTAAAGCCCTGATGGAATCGAATCTGGCCAGGGATATAAAAAGTAACAAGAAAAGCTTTTACAGGTATGTAGGGGACAAAAGAAAATCCAAGGAGAATGTAGGCCCCCTCCAGAAGGTAACGGGTGTCGTGGTTACCCGGGATGTGGAGAAGGCTGAGGTACTCAACGACTTTTATGCCTCAGTCTTCACTGATAAGGGCTCTTGTCTCCCCACCCAAGCTGTGGAAGGCACAGGCAGGGACTGTGAGGATGAAGAACCACCCACGGTGCTCGAAGAGCAGGTTCAGGACCATCTAAGGAACTTGAAGGTGCACAAGTCCATGGGGCCTGATGAGATCCATCCGCGCATCCTGAGGGAACTGGCGGATGAAGTTGCCAAGCCACTGGCCATCATATTTGAGAAATCGTGGCGGTCTGGTGAGGTCCCCGATGACTGGAAGAGAGGGAACATAACCCCCATTTTTAAAAAGGGGAGTAAGGAAGACCCGGGCAACTACAGGCCGGTCAGCCTCACCTCCGTGCCTGGCAAGGTCATGGAGCAGATTCTCCTGGAAACCATGCTAAGGCACATGGAGAGCAAGGAGGTGGTTGGTGACAGCCAACATGGCTTCACCAAGGGCAGATCGTGCCTGACCAATTTGGTGGCCTTTTATGACGGGGTAACAGCATTGGTGGACAAGGGACGGGCAACGGATATCGTCTACCTGGACTCGTGCAAAGCTTTTGACACTGTCCCGCATGACATCCTTCTCTCTAAACTAGAGAGGCATGGGTTCGATGGATGGACCACTCGGTGGATAAGGAGTTGGCTGGATGGCCTCACTCAGAGAGTGGTGGTCAACGGCTCAATGTCCAAGTGGAGACCGGTCACCAGTGGCGTCCCTCAGGGGTCCGTGTTGGGCCCGGCCCTGTTCAACATCTTTGTCGGCGACATGTACAGTGGGATAGAGTGCACCCTCAGCAAGTTCGCCGATGACACCAAGCTGTGTGGTGCCGTGGACTCGCTGGAAGGGAGGGATGCCATCCAGAGGGACCTTGACAGGCTGGAGAGGTGGGCCCGTGCCAACCTCATGAAGTTCAACCAGGCCAAGTGCAAGGTCCTGCACCTGGGTCGTGGCAATCCCAGGCACAAATACAGGCTGGGCGGAGAATGGATTGAGAGCAGCCCTGAGGAGAAAGACTTGGGAGTGCTGGTAGACGAGAGGCTCAACATGAGCCAGCAATGCGCCCTTGCGGCCCAGAAGGCCAACCGCATCCTGGGCTGCATCAAGAGGAGCGTGGCCAGCAGGTCGAGGGAGGTGATTCTGCCCCTCTACTCTGCCCTGGTGAGACCCCACCTGGAGTACTGCGTCCAGTTCTGGAGTCCCCAACACAAGAAGGACATGGACCAGTTGGAAAGGGTCCAGAGAAGGGCCACCAAGATGATCAGAGGGCTGGAGCACCTCTCCTATGAGGACAGGCTGAGAGAGTTGGGGCTGTTCAGCCTGGAGAAGAGGAGGCTCCGGGGAGACCTGATAGCGGTCTTCCAATACCTCAAGGGGACCTACAGGAAAGATGGGGAGATGCTGTTCAGTAGGGCCTCTTGTGATAGGACAAGGGGTAATGGGTTTAAATTAGAAGGAGCTAGGTTTAGATTAAATATTAGAAAAAAATTTTTTACAGTGAGAGTTGTAGAGCACTGGAACAGGTTGCCCAGAGAGGTGGTGGATGCCCCATCCCTGGAAATGTTCAAGGCCAGGCTGGATGAGGCTCTGAGCAACCTGATCTAGTCAGGGATGTCCCTGCTTCTTGCAGGGGGGTTGGACTAGATGACCTTTGAAGGTCCCTTCCAACTCTAACCATTCTATGATTCTATGATTTACCACCAGTTGCACCAGGGCGCCCATTGAAAAAAAAAACCCCAAAAATCAAGAACGTCGGACCATTGCTGCCACACCAAACGTGCCAGCTACTCAAGCTCTTGCTGCTCCTCAGCGGCCATTGGCAGTGCACCTACAGCAGCACAGACAATGGGGCTCAGGGCTTTCCCTGACGAACAGGGCTTCAACGTCTACCACCAGCTGCACGTGGGCGCCCCCTGAAAAAAAACCCCGATAAATCACGAACGTCGGACCATTCCTCCCACACCAAAAGTGTCAGCCTCTCAAGCTCTTGCTGCTCCTCAGGGCCCATTTTCAGTGCACGTACAGCAGCACAGACATTGGGGCTCCGGGCTTTCTCTGACGAACAGGGCTTAGACGTTTACCACCAGCTGCACCTGGGCGCTCCCTGAAAAGAAACCCCAAAAAATCACGAACGTCGGACCATTACTCCCACACCAAAAGTGCCAGCCACTCCAGCTCTTGCTGCTCCTCAGCGGCCATTGGCAGTGCACCTGCAGCAGCACAGACATTGGGGCTCCGGGCTTTACCTGACGAACAGGGCTTCGACGTATACCACCAGCTGCACCAGGGCGCTCACTGAAAAAAAAACCCCGAAAAATCAAGAATGTCGGACCATTGCTCCCACACCAAAAGTGCCAGCCACTCAAGCTCTTACTACTCCTCAGCGGCCATTGGCAGCACACCTACAGACATTGGGGCTCCGGGCTTTCCCTGACGAACAGGGCTTCAATATTTACCATCAGCTGCACCTGGGCGCCCCCTAAAAAAAAAACCCGAAAAATCACGAACGTCGAACCATTGCTCCCACACCAAAAGTGCCAGCCACTCAAGCTCCTGCTGCTCCTCAGCGGCCATTGGCAGCGCACCTACAGCAGCACAGACATTGGGGCTCCGGGCTTTCCCTGATGAGCAGAGATCAGGAGTTTTGCCTGTTCTGAAGATTGTCCCTGCAGCAAAATAGCTGATGCCTCATGGTAAGCACATGGAATGCAGCTGTGAGTTGTCAGCTCCACCCCTGGGAGTCAGGAGCCCGCCCACAAGCTGCCAGCAGCCAGCACAAGCACTGTAGCTGGCTGTTGGTGGCTCCAAACAAAGTCTAAAAGAGCTTTTTTGGTTGCCTATTTCACATCAGATCCCCTGACCGGAGCAGTTTTGCCTGCTCTGAAGCAATTATTGTCCCTGCAGGAAAATGGCTGATGCCTCCTGGTAAGCAGTTGGAATGCAGCTGTGAGTTGTCAGCTCCACCCCTGGTGAGTCAGGAGCCCCCCACAAGCTGCCAGCAGCCAGCCCAGGCACAGGCACTGTAGCTGGCTGTTGGTGGCTCCAAACAAAGTCTGAAAGAGCTTTTTTGGTTGACCATTTCACTTCAGATCCCCTGTCCAGTGCAGTTTTGCCTGCTCTGAAGCAAGTTTGCTCCTGCAGGAAAATGGATGATGTCCTGGTAAGCAATCAGCTCTGCCCCTGGTGTGTCAGGACCCCGCCCACAAGCTGCCAGGAGCCAGCACAGGCACTGTAGCTGGCTGTTCGTGGCCCCAAACTAAGTCTAAAAGAGCTTTTTTGGTTGCCTATTTCACTTCAGATCCCCTGCCCAGTGCAGTTTTGCCTCCTCTGAAACAAGTTTGTCCCTGCAGCAAAATGGCTGATGCCTCGTGGTAAGCAGTCATCTCCGCCCCTTCTGGGTCAGGACCCCGCCCAAAAGCTTCCAGCAGCCAGCACAGGCACAGGCACCGTAGCTGGCTGTTGGTGGCTCCAAACAAAATCTAAAAGAGCTTTTTTGGTTGCCCGTTTCACTTCAGATCCCCTGCCCAGTGCAGTTTTGCCTGCTCTGAAGCAATTTTTCCGTGCAGCAAAATGGCTGACGCCTCGTGGAAAGCACTTGAAATGCAGCTGTGAGTTGTCAGCTCTGCCAGTAGTGAGTCCGGACCCCGCCCACAAGCTGACAGCAGCCAAAACAGGCACTGTAGCTGGCTGTTGGCGGCTCCAAACAAAGTCTAAAAGAGCTTTTTTGTTGGCCTATTTGTTTTCAAATCCCCTGCCCAGTGCAGTTTTGCCTGCTCTGAAGGAAGCTTGCCACTGCAGCAAAATGGATGATGCCACGTTGTAAGCAGTCAGCTCCACCCCTGGTGAGTCAGGACCCCGCCCACAAGCTGCTAGCAGCCAGCCCAGGCACAGGCACTGTAGCTGCATGTTGGTGGCTGCAAACAAAGTCTAAAAGAGCTTTTTTGGTTGCTATTTCACTTCAGATCCCCTGCCCAGTGTATTTTATCCTGCTCTGAAGCAATATTTCCGTGCAGCAAAATGGCTGACGCCTCGTGGAAAGCACTTGAAATGCAGCTGTGAGTTGTCAGCCCAAACCACTGGTGAGTCAGGAGCCCGCCCACAAGCTGCCAGCTGCCAGCCCAGGCACAGGCACTGTAGCTGGCTGTTGGTGGCTCCAAACAAAGTCTAAAATAGCTTTTTTGGTTGCCCATTTCACTTCAGATCCCCTGCCCAGTGAAGTTTTCCCTTCTCTGAAGCAATTTTGTCCCTGCAGCAAAATGGTTGACGCCTCGTGGAAAGCACTTGGAATGCAGTTGTGATTTGTCAGCTCTGCCGCTAGTGAGTCAGGAGCCCGCCCACAAGCTGCCAGCAGCCAGCACAGTCACTGGCACCGTAGCTGGCTGTTGGTGGCTACAAACAAAGTCTAAAAGAGCATTTTTGGTTGCCCATTTCACTTCAGATCCCCTGCCCAGAGCAGTTTTGCCTGGTCTGAAGCTTGTGTCTGTAGCAAAATTGCTGATGCCTCCTGGTAAGCAGATGGAATGCAGCTGTGAGTTGTCAGCTCCACCCCTGGTGAGTCAGGAGCCCGCCCACATCCTGCTAGCAGCCAGCACAGCCACTGGCACAGTAGCTGGCTGTTGGTGGCTCCAAACAAAGTCTAAAAGAGCTTCTTTGGTTGCGTATTAAACTTCAGGTCCTCTGCCCAATGCAGTTTTGCCTGCTCTGAAGCAAGCTTGCCCCTACAGGAAAATGGATGGTGCCTCGTGGTAAGAAGTCAGCTCCGCCCCTGGTGAGTCAGGAGCCTGCCCACAAGCTGCCAGCAGCCAGCACAGGCACCGTAGCTGGCTGTTGGTGGCTCCAAACAAAGTCTAAAAGAGCTTTTTTGGTTGCCTATTTCACTTCAGATCACCTGACCAGTGCAGTTCTGCCTGCTCTGAAGCAATTATTGACCCTGCAGCAAAATGGCTGATGCCTCGTGCTAAGAAGTTGGAATGCAGCTGTGAGTTGTCAGCTCCTCCCCTGGTGAGTCAGGAGCCCGCCCACAAGCTGCCAGCAGCCAGCACAAGCACTGTAGCTGGCTGTTGGTGGCTCCAAACAAAGTCTAAAAGAGTTTTTTTGGTTGCCTGTTTCACTTCAGATCCCCTGCCCTGTGCAGTTTTGCCTTCTCTGAAGCTTGTCCCTGAAGCAAAATGGCTGATGCCTCGTGGTAAGCAGTTGGAATGCAGCTGTGAGTTGTCAGCACCACCCCTGGTGAGTCAGGAGCCTGCCCACAAGCTGCCAGCAGCCAGCCCAGGCACAGGCACTGTAGCTGGCTGTTGGCGGCTCCAAACAAAATCTAAAAGAGCTTTTTTTGTTGTCCATTTCACTTCAGATCCCCTGTCCAGTGCAGTTTTGCCTGCTCTGAAGCAAGCTTGCTCCTGCAGCAAAATGGATGATGTCCTGGTAAGCAATCAGCTCTGCCCCTGGTGTTTCAGGACCCCGCCCACAAGCTGCCAGCAGCCAGCACAGGCACTGTAGCTGGCTGTTGGTGGCTCCAAACAAAGTCTAAAAGAGCTTTTTTGGTTGCCCATTTAACTTCAGATCCCCTGCCCAGTGCAGTTTTGCCTGCTCTGAAGCAATTTTGTCCCTTCAGCAAAATGGCTGACACCTCGTGGAAAGCACTTGGAGTCCAGCTGTGAGTTGTCAGCTCTGCCCCTGGTGAGTCAGGAGCCCGCCCACAAGCTGCCAGCAGCCAAAACAGGCACTTTAGCTGGCTGTTGGTGGCTCCAAACAAAATCTAAAAGAGCTTTTTTGGTTGCCCATTTCACTTCAGATCCCCTGCCCAGAGCAGTTCTGCCTGCTCTGAAGCAAGTTTGTCCCTGCAGCAAAATGGATGATGCGTTGTTGTAAGTAATCATCTCTGCCCCTGGTGAGTCAGGAGCCCGCGCACTAGCTGCCAGCAGCCAAAACAGGCACCGTAGCTGGCTGTTGGTGGCTCCAAACAAAGTCTAAAATAGCTTTTTTGGTTGCCCATTTCACTTCAGATCCCCTGCCCAGTGCAGTTTTGCCTGCTCTGAAGCAATTTTGTCCCTGCAGCAAAATGGATGACGCCTCTTGGTAAGCAGTTGCAATGCAGCTGTGAGTTGTCAGCTCCAACCCTGGTGAGTCAGGAGCCCGCCCACAAGCTGCCAGCAGCCAGCCCAGCACAGGCACTGTAGCTGGCTGTTGATGGCTCCAAATAAATTCTAAAAGAGCTTTTTTGGTTGCCTATTTCACTTCAGATGCCCTGCCCAATGCAGTTTTCCTGCTCTGAAGATTGTCCCTGAAGCAAAATGGCTGATGTCTCCTGGTAAGCAGTTGGAATGCACCAGTGAATGGTCAGCTCCACCCTGGTGAGTCAGGAGCCCCCCCACAAGCTGCCAGCAGACAAAACAGGCACTTTAGCTGGCTGTTGGTGCTCCAAACCACGTCTAAAAGAGCTTTTTTGGTTGCCTATTTCACTTCAGATCCCCTGCCCAGTGCAGTTTTGCCTGCTCTGAAGCTTGTCTCTGCTGCAAAATGGCTGATGCCTCCTGTTAAGCAGTTGGAATGCAGCTGTGAGTTGTCAGCTCCAACCCTGGTGAGTCAGGAGCCTGCCCACAAGCTGCCAGCAGCCAGCCCAGGCACAGGCACTGTAGCTGGCTGTTGGTGCTCCAAACAAATTCTAAAAGAGCATTTTTGGTTGCCTATTTCACTTCAGATCCCCTGCTCAGTGCAGTTTTGACTGCTCTGAAGCTTGTCTCTGCAGCAAAATGGCTGATGCCTCCTGGTAAGCAGTTGGAATGCAGCTGTGAGTTGTCAGCTCCACCCCTGGTGAGTCAGGATCCCGCCCACAAGCTGCCACCAGCCAGCCCAGGCAGAGGCACTGGAGCTACTTGTGGTGGCTCCAAAAAAAGTCTAAAAGAGCATTTTTGGTTGACCATTTCACTTCAGATCACCTGTCCAATGCAGTTTTGCCTGCTCTGAAGCTTGTCTCTGAAGCAAAATGGTTGATGCCTCCTGTTAAGCAGTTGGAATGCAGCTGTGAGTTGTCAGCTCCACCCCTGGTGAGTCAGGAGCCTGCCCACAAGCTGCCAGCAGCCAGCAAAGGCACTGTAGCTGGCTGTTGGTGGCTCCAAACAAAGTCTAAAAGAGCTTTTTTGGTTGCCCATTTCACTTCAGATCCCCTGCCCAGTGCAGTTTTGCCTGCTCTGAAGCAATTTTTCCGTGCAGCAAAATGGCTGACGCCTCGTGGAAAGCACTTGGAGTGCAGCTGTGAGTTGTCAGCTCTGCCCCTGGTGAGTCAGGAGCCCGCCCACAAGCTGCCAGCAGCCAAAACAGGCACTTTAGTTGGCTGTTGGTGGCTCCAAACAAAGTCTAAAAGAGCTTTTTTGGTTGCCCATTTCACTTCAGTTCCCCTGCCCAGAGCAGTTTTGCCTGCTAAGAAGCAAGTTTATCCCTGCAGCAAAATGGATGACGCCTCAGGGTAAGCAGTTGCAATGCAACTGTGAATTGTCAGTTCTGCCCCTGGTGAGTCAGTAGCCTGCCCACAAGCTGCCAGCAGCCAGCCTAGGCACAGGCACTGTAGCTGGCTGTTCGTGGCTCCAAATAAATTCTAAAAGAGCTTTTTTGGTTGCCCATTTCACTTCAGATCCACTGCCCAGTGCAGTTATTCCTGCTCTGAATGAAGCATGACCCTGCAGCAAAATGGCTGATGCCTCCTGGTAAGCAGTCAGCTTCGCCCCTGGTGAGTCACGAGCAAGCTCATAATCTGCCAGCAGCCAACCCAGGCACAGGCACAGTAGCTGGCTGTTGGTGCTCCAAACAAATTCTAAAAGAGTTTTTTTGGTTGCCTATTTCACTTCAGATCCCCTGCTCAGTGCAGTTTTGCCTGCTCTGAAGCTAGTTTCTGCAGCAAAATGGCTGATGCCTCCTGTTAAGCAGTTGGAATGCAGCTGTGAGTTGTCAGCTCCAACCCTGGTGAGTCAGGAGCCCACCCACAAGCTGCCAGCAGCCAGCACAGGCACCGTAGCTGACTGTTGGTGGCTCCAAACAAAGTCTAAAAGAGCTTTTTTGGTTGCCCATTTCACTTCAGATCCCCTGCCCACTGCAATTTTGACTGCTCTGAAGCAAGCTTCCCCCTGCAGCAAAATGGATGATGCCACGTGGTAAGCAGTCAGCTCCATCCCTGGTGAGTCAGGAGCCCGCCCACAAGCTGCCAGCAGCCAGCCCAGGCACAGGCACTGTAGCTGGCTGTTGGTGGCTCCAAACAAAGTCTAAAAGAGCATTTTTGGTTGACCATTTCACTTTAGATCACCTGTCCAATGCAGTTTTGCCTGCTCTAAGCTTGTCCCTGCAGCAAAATGGCTCACGCCTCGTGGAAAACACTTGGAGTGCAGTTGTGAGTTGTCAGCTCTGCACCTGGTGAGTCAGGAGCCTGCCCACAAGCTGCCAGCAGCCAAAACAGGCAGTTTAGCTGGCTGTTGGTGGCTCCAAACAAAGTCTAAAAGAGCTTTTTTGGTTGCCCATTTCACTTCAGATCCCCTGCCCAGAGCAGTTTTCCCTGCTCTGAAGCTTGTCTCTGTAGTAAAATGGCTGATGCCTCGTGGAAAGCACTTGGAATGCAGCTGTGAGTTGTCAGCTCCACCCCTGGTGAGTCAGGATCCTGCCCACAAGCTGCTAGCAGCCGGCCCAGGCACAGGCACTGTAGCTGACTGTTGGTGGCTCCAAACAAAGTCTAAAAGAGCTTTTTTGGTTGCCTATTTCACTTCAGATCCCCTGCCCAGTGCAGTTTTGCCTGCTCTGAAGCAATTTTGTCCGTGCACCAAAATGGCTGATGCCTCCTGTGAAGCACTTGGAGTGCAGCTGTGAATTGTCAGCTCTGCTGCTAGTGAGTCAGGAGCCCGCCCACAAGCTGCCAGCAGCCAAAACAGGCACTGTAGCTGGCTGTTGGTGGCTCCAAACAAAGTCTACAAGAGCTTTTTTGGTTGCCTGTTTCACTTCAGATCCCCTGCCCAGTGCAGTTTTGCCTGCTCTGAAGCTTGTCTCCGCAGCAAAAAGGCTGATGCCTCCTGTTAAGCAGTTGGAATGCAGCTGTGAGTTGTCAGCTCCACCCCTGGTGAGTCAGGAGCCCGCCCACAAGCTGCCAGCAGCCAAAAAAGGCACTTTAGCTGGCTGTTGGTGGCTCCAAACAAAGTCTAAAAGAGCTTATTTGGTTGCCTATTTCACTTCAGATCCCTTGCCCAGTGCAGTTTTGCCTGCTCTGAATGAAGCATGACTCTACAGCAAAATGGCTGATGCCTCCTGGTAAGCAGATGGAATGCAGCTGTGAGTTGGCAGCTCCACCCCTGGTGAGTCAGGAGCCCACCCACAAGCTGCTAGCAGCCAGCACAGGCACTGTAGCTGCCTTGTGGTGGCTCCAAACAAAGTCTAAAAGAGCTTTTTTGGTTGCCTATTTCACTTCAGGTCCCCTGCTCAGTGCAGTTTTGCCTGCTCTGAAGCAAGCTTGTCCCTGCAGCAAAATGGCTGATGCCTCGTGGTAAGCAGTTGGAATGCAGCTGTGAGTTGTCAGCCCCACCCCTGGTGAGTCAGGAGCCCGCCCACAAGCTGCTAGCAGCCAGCCCAGGCACAGGCACAGTAGCTGGCTGTTGGTGCTCCAAACAAATTCTAAAAGAGCATTTTTGGTTGCCTATTTCACTTCAGATCCCCTGCTCAGTGCAGTTTTGCCTGCTCTGAAGCTTGTCTCCGCAGCAAAATGGCTGATGCCTCCTGGTAAGCACTTGGAATGCAGCTGTGAGTTGTCAGCTCCACCCCTGGTGAGTCAGGAGCCCGGCCACAAGCTGCCAGCAGCCAGCCCAGGCACAGGCACTGTAGCTGGCTGTTTGTGGCTCCAAACAAAGTGTAAAAGAGCTTTTTTGGTTGCCTATTTCACTTCAGATCCCCTGCCCAGTTCAGTTTTGCCTGCTCTGAAGTAATTTTGTCCGTGCAGCAAAATGGCTGACGCCTCGTGGAAAGCCGTTGGAATGCACCTGTCAGTTGTCAGCACCACCCCTGGTGAGTCAGGTGCCCGCCCATAAGCTGCCAGCAGCCAGCACAGGCACAGGCCCCGTAGCTGACTGTTGGTGGCTCCTAACAAAGTCTAAAAGAGCTTTTTTGGTTGCCTATTTCACTTCAGATCCCCTGCCCAGTGCAGTTTAGCCAACTCTGAAGCAAGCTTGCCCCTGCAGGAAAATGGCTATTGCCTTCTGGTAAGCAGTTGGAATGCAGCTGTGAGTTGTCAGCCCCACCCTGGTGCGTCAGGAGCCCGCCCACAAGCTGCCAGCAGCCAGCCCAGGCACAGGCACTGTAGCTGGCTGTTGGTGGCTTCAAGCAAAGTCTAAAAGAGCTTTTTTGGTTGCCTATTTCACTTCACATCCCCTGCCCAGTGCAGTTTTGCCTGCTCTGAAGCAAGCTTGCCACTGCAGCAAAATGGATGATGCCACGTGGTAAGCAGTCAGCTCCATCCCTGGTGACTCAGGAGCCCGCCCACAAGCTGCCAGCAGCCAGCACAGGCACAGGCACTGTAGCTGGCTGTTGGTGGCTCCAAACAAAGTCTAAAAGAGCTTTTTTGGTTGCCTATTTCACTTCAGATCCCCTGCCCAGTGAAGTTTTGCCTGCTCTGAAGCAATTTTGTCCGTGCAGCAAAATGGCTGATGCCTCTTGGACAGCACTTGGAGTGCAGCTGTGAGTTGTCAGCTCTGCTGCTAGTGAGTCAGGACCCCGCCAACAAGCTGCCAGCAGCCAAAACAGGCACTGTAGCTGGCTGTTGGTGGCTCCAAACAAAGTCTAAAAGAGCTTTTTTGGTTGCCCATTTCACTTCAGATCCCCTGTCCAATGCAGATTTGCCTGCTCTGAAGCTTGTCTCCGCAGCAAAATGGCTGATGCCTCCTGGTAAGCAGATGGAATGCAGCTGTGAGTTGTCAGCTCCACCCCTGGTGAGTCAGGAGCCCGCACACAGGCGGGTAGCAGCCAGCCCAGGCACAGGCACTGTAGCTGGCTGTTGGTGGCTCCAAACAAAGTGTAAAAGAGCTTTTTTGGTTGCCTATTTCACTTCAGATCCCCTGCCCAGTGCAGTTTTGCCTGCTCTGAAGCAAGCTTGTCCCTGCAGCAAAATGGCTGATGCCTCCTGTTAAGCAGTTGGAATGCACCTGTGATTTGTTAGCTCCACCCCTGCTGAGTCAGGAGCCCGCCCACAAGCTGCCAGCAGCCAGCCCAGGTACAGGCACTGTAGCTGGCTGTTGGTGCTCCAAACAAAGTCTAAAAGAGCTTTTTTGGTTGCCTATTTCACTTCAGATCCCCTGCTCAGTGCAGTTTTGCCTGCTCTGAAGCTTGTCTCCGCAGCAAAATGGCTGATGCCTCCTGGTAAGCAGTTGGAATGCAGCTGTGAGTTGTCAGCTCCAACCCTGGTGAGTCAGGAGCCCGCCCACAAGCTGCCAGCAGCCAGCCCAGGCACAGGCACCGTAGCTGGCTGTTTGTGGATCCAAACAAAGTCTAAAAGAGCTTTTTTGGTTGCCTATTTCACTTCAGATCCCCTGCCCAGTGCAGTTTTGCCTGCTCTGAAGTAATTTTGTCCGTGCAGCAAAATGGCTGACGCCTCATGGAAAGCCGTTGGAATGCACCTGTCAGTTGTCAGCACCACCCCTGGTGAGTCAGGAGCCCGCCCACAAGCTGCCAGCAGCCAGCCCAGGCACAGGCCCCGTAGCTGGCTGTTGGTGGCTCCAAACAAAGTCTAAAAGAGCTTTTTTGGTTGCCTATTTCACTTCAGATCCCCTGCCCAGTGCAGTTTTGCCTGCTCTGAAGCAAGCTTGTCTCTGTAGGAAATGGCTGATGCTTTCTGGTAAGCAGTTGGAATGCACCTGTGAGTTGTCAGCCCCACCCTGGTGCGTCAGGAGCCCGCCCACAAGCTGCCAGCAGCCAGCCCAGGCACAGGCACTGTAGCTGGCTGTTGGTGGCTTCAAGCAAAGTCTAAAAGAGCTTTTTGGTTGCCTATTTCACTTCACATCCCCTGCCCAGTGCAGTTTTGCCTGCTCTGAAGCAAGCTTGTCCGTGCAGCAAAATGGCTGATGCCTCCTGTGGAAAGCACTTGGAGTGCAGCTGTGAATTGTCAGCTCTGCTGCTAGTGAGTCAGGAGCCCGCCCCACAAGCTGCCAGCAGCCAGCACAGGCACAGGCACTGTAGCTGGCTGGTTGGTGGCTCCAAACAAAGTCTACAAGAGCTTTTTTGGTTGCCTGTTTCACTTCAGATCCCCTGCCCAGTGCAGGTTTTGCCTGCTCTGAAGCTTGTCCGTGCAGCAAAAAGGCTGATGCCCTCCTGTTAAGCAGTTCTGGAATGCAGCTGTGGAAGTTGTCAGCTCCACCCCTGGTGAGTCAGGAGCCTGGCCACAAGCTGCCAGCAGCCAGCCAAGGTACAGGCACTTTAGCTGGCTGTTGGTGGGCTCCAAACAAAGTCTAAAAGAGCTTTTTTGGTTGCCCATTTCACTTCAGATCCCCTGCCCAGAGCATTTCTGCCTGCTCTGAAGCAAAGTTTATCCCACTGCAGCAAAATGGATGATGCCTCCTGCAGTCAGCAGTAAGTAGTCATCTCTGCCCCTGGTGAGTCAGGAGCCCGCCTGACACAAGCTGCCAGCAGCCAAAACAGGCACTGTAGCTGGCTGTTGGTGGCTCCAAACATAAAGTCTAAAAAGAGCTTTTTGGTTGCCCATTTCACTTCAGATCCCCTGCCCAGAACAGGTTTTGCCTGCTCTGAAGCTTGTCTCCTGCAGAAAAATGGCTACTGATGCCTCCTGTTAAGCAGTTGGAATGCAGCTGTGAGTTGTCAGCTCCACCCCTGAGCAGTCAGGAGCCCGCCCACAAGCTGCCAGCAGCCAGCCCAGGCACAGGCACTTTAGCTGGCTGTTGGTGGCTCCAAACAAAGTCTAAAAGAGCATTATTTGGTTGCCTATTTCACTTCAGATCCCCTGCCCAGTGCAGTTTTGCCTGCTCTGAAAGAAGCTTGTCTCTGTAGCAAAATGGCTGATGCCTCCTGGTAAGCAGATGGAATGCAGCTGTGAGGGTTGTCAGCTCCACCCCTGGTGGAGTCAGGATTGCCCACAAGCTGCCAGCAGCCAGCACAGGCACAGGGCACTGGTAGACCTGGCTTGTTGGTGGCTCCAAACAAAGTCTAAAAGAGCATTTTTGGTTGCCTATTTCACTGGCAGATCCCCTGTGCCCAGTGCAGTTTTGCCTGCTCTGAAGCAAGCTTGTCCCTGCAGCAAAATGGCTGATGCCTCGTGGAAAGCAGTTGGAATGCAGCTGTGAGTTTGTCTAAGCTCCACCCCTGGTGAGTCAGGAGCCCGCCCACAAGCTGCCAGCAGCCAGCCCAGGCACAGGCACCGTAGCTGGCTGTTGGTGGCTCCAAACAAAGTCTAAAAGAGCATTTTTGGTTGCCTATTTCACTTCAGATCCCCTGCCCAGTGCAGTTTTGCCTGCTCTGAAGCAAGTTTGTCCCTGCAGCAAAATGGCTGATGCCTCCTGGTAAGCAGTTGGAATGCAGCTGTGAGTTGTCAGCTCCACCCCTGGTGAGTCAGGAGCCCGCCCACAAGCTGCCAGCAGCCAGCCCAGGCACAGGCACTGTAGCTGGCTGTTGGTGGCTCCAAACAAAGTCTAAAAGAGCTTTTTGGTTGCCTATTTCACTTCAGATCCCCTGCCCAGTGCAGTTTTGCCTGCTCTGAAGCAAGTTTGTCCCTGCAGCAAAATGGCTGATGCCTCCTGGTAAGCAGTTGGAATGCAGCTGTGAGTTGTCAGCTCCACCCCTGGTGAGTCAGGAGCCGCCCACAAGCTGCCAGCAGCCAGCCCAGGCACAGGCACTGTAGCTGGCTGTTGGTGGCTCCAAACAAAGTCTAAAAGAGCTTTTTGGTTGCCTATTTCACTTCAGATCCCCTGCCCAGTGCAGTTTTGCCTGCTCTGAAGCAAGTTTGTCCCTGCAGCAAAATGGCTGACGCCTCGTGGTAAGCAGTTGGAATGCAGCTGTGAGTTGTCAGCTCCACCCCTGGTGAGTCAGGAGCCCGCCCACAAGCTGCCAGCAGCCAGCCCAGGCACAGGCACTGTAGCTGGCTGTTGGTGGCTCCAAACAAAGTCTAAAAGAGCTTTTTGGTTGCCTATTTCACTTCAGATCCCCTGCCCAGTGCAGTTTTGCCTGCTCTGAAGCAAGCTTGTCCCTGCAGCAAAATGGCTGATGCCTCCTGGTAAGCAGTTGGAATGCAGCTGTGAGTTGTCAGCTCCACCCCTGGTGAGTCAGGAGCCCGCCCACAAGCTGCCAGCAGCCAGCCCAGGCACAGGCACTGTAGCTGGCTGTTGGTGGCTCCAAACAAAGTCTAAAAGAGCTTTTTGGTTGCCTATTTCACTTCAGATCCCCTGCCCAGTGCAGTTTTGCCTGCTCTGAAGCAAGTTTGTCCGTGCAGCAAAATGGCTGACGCCTCGTGGTAAGCAGTTGGAATGCAGCTGTGAGTTGTCAGCTCCACCCCTGGTGAGTCAGGAGCCCGCCCACAAGCTGCCAGCAGCCAGCCCAGGCACAGGCACTGTAGCTGGCTGTTGGTGGCTCCAAACAAAGTCTAAAAGAGCTTTTTTGGTTGCCTATTTCACTTCAGATCCCCTGCCCAGTGCAGTTTTGCCTGCTCTGAAGCAAGCTTGTCCCTGCAGCAAAATGGCTGATGCCTCGTGGTAAGCAGTTGGAATGCAGCTGTGAGTTGTCAGCTCCACCCCTGGTGAGTCAGGAGCCCGCCCACAAGCTGCCAGCAGCCAGCCCAGGCACAGGCACTGTAGCTGGCTGTTGGTGGCTCCAAACAAAGTCTAAAAGAGCTTTTTGGTTGCCTATTTCACTTCAGATCCCCTGCCCAGTGCAGTTTTGCCTGCTCTGAAGCAAGCTTGTCCCTGCAGCAAAATGGCTGATGCCTCCTGGTAAGCAGTTGGAATGCAGCTGTGAGTTGTCAGCTCCACCCCTGGTGAGTCAGGAGCCCGCCCACAAGCTGCCAGCAGCCAGCCCAGGCACAGGCACTGTAGCTGGCTGTTGGTGGCTCCAAACAAAGTCTAAAAGAGCTTTTTTGGTTGCCTATTTCACTTCAGATCCCCTGCCCAGTGCAGTTTTGCCTGCTCTGAAGCAAGCTTGTCCCTGCAGCAAAATGGCTGATGCCTCGTGGTAAGCAGTTGGAATGCAGCTGTGAGTTGTCAGCTCCACCCCTGGTGAGTCAGGAGCCCGCCCACAAGCTGCCAGCAGCCAGCCCAGGCACAGGCACTGTAGCTGGCTGTTGGTGGCTCCAAACAAAGTCTAAAAGAGCTTTTTTGGTTGCCTATTTCACTTCAGATCCCCTGCCCAGTGCAGTTTTGCCTGCTCTGAAGCAAGTTTGTCCCTGCAGCAAAATGGCTGATGCCTCGTGGTAAGCAGTTGGAATGCAGCTGTGAGTTGTCAGCTCCACCCCTGGTGAGTCAGGAGCCCGCCCACAAGCTGCCAGCAGCCAGCCCAGGCACAGGCACTGTAGCTGGCTGTTGGTGGCTCCAAACAAAGTCTAAAAGAGCTTTTTTGGTTGCCTATTTCACTTCAGATCCCCTGCCCAGTGCAGTTTTGCCTGCTCTGAAGCAAGTTTGTCCCTGCAGCAAAATGGCTGACGCCTCGTGGTAAGCAGTTGGAATGCAGCTGTGAGTTGTCAGCTCCACCCCTGGTGAGTCAGGAGCCCGCCCACAAGCTGCCAGCAGCCAGCCCAGGCACAGGCACTGTAGCTGGCTGTTGGTGGCTCCAAACAAAGTCTAAAAGAGCTTTTTTGGTTGCCTATTTCACTTCAGATCCCCTGCCCAGTGCAGTTTTGCCTGCTCTGAAGCAAGTTTGTCCCTGCAGCAAAATGGCTGACGCCTCGTGGAAAGCACTTGGAATGCAGCTGTGAGTTGTCAGCTCCACCCCTGGTGAGTCAGGAGCCCGCCCACAAGCTGCCAGCAGCCAGCCCAGGCACAGGCACTGTAGCTGGCTGTTGGTGGCTCCAAACAAAGTCTAAAAGAGCTTTTTTGGTTGCCCATTTCACTTCAGATCCCCTGCCCAGTGCAGTTTTGCCTGCTCTGAAGCAAGTTTGTCCCTGCAGCAAAATGGCTGATGCCTCCTGGTAAGCAGTTGGAATGCAGCTGTGAGTTGTCAGCTCCACCCCTGGTGAGTCAGGAGCCCGCCCACAAGCTGCCAGCAGCCAGCCCAGGCACAGGCACTGTAGCTGGCTGTTGGTGGCTCCAAACAAAGTCTAAAAGAGCTTTTTGGTTGCCTATTTCACTTCAGATCCCCTGCCCAGTGCAGTTTTGCCTGCTCTGAAGCAATTTTGTCCCTGCAGCAAAATGGCTGACGCCTCGTGGTAAGCAGTTGGAATGCAGCTGTGAGTTGTCAGCTCCACCCCTGGTGAGTCAGGAGCCCGCCCACAAGCTGCCAGCAGCCAGCCCAGGCACAGGCACTGTAGCTGGCTGTTGGTGGCTCCAAACAAAGTCTAAAAGAGCTTTTTTGGTTGCCTATTTCACTTCAGATCCCCTGCCCAGTGCAGTTTTGCCTGCTCTGAAGCAAGTTTGTCCCTGCAGCAAAATGGCTGATGCCTCCTGGTAAGCAGTTGGAATGCAGCTGTGAGTTGTCAGCTCCACCCCTGGTGAGTCAGGAGCCCGCCCACAAGCTGCCAGCAGCCAGCCCAGGCACAGGCACTGTAGCTGGCTGTTGGTGGCTCCAAACAAAGTCTAAAAGAGCATTTTTGGTTGCCCATTTCACTTCAGATCCCCTGCCCAGTGCAGTTTTGCCTGCTCTGAAACAAGTTTGTCCCTGCAGCAAAATGGCTGATGCCTCCTGGTAAGCAGTTGGAATGCAGCTGTGAGTTGTCAGCTCCACCCCTGGTGAGTCAGGAGCCCGCCCACAAGCTGCCAGCAGCCAGCCCAGGCACAGGCACTGTAGCTGGCTGTTGGTGGCTCCAAACAAAGTCTAAAAGAGCTTTTTTGGTTGCCTATTTCACTTCAGATCCCCTGCCCAGTGCAGTTTTGCCTGCTCTGAAGCAAGTTTGTCCCTGCAGCAAAATGGCTGATGCCTCGTGGTAAGCAGTTGGAATGCAGCTGTGAGTTGTCAGCTCCACCCCTGGTGAGTCAGGAGCCCGCCCACAAGCTGCCAGCAGCCAAACAGGCACTGTAGCTGGCTGTTGGTGGCTCCAAACAAAGTCTAAAAGAGCTTTTTTGGTTGCCTATTTCACTTCAGATCCCCTGCCCAGTGCAGTTTTGCCTGCTCTGAAGCAAGCTTGTCCCTGCAGCAAAATGGCTGATGCCTCGTGGTAAGCAGTTGGAATGCAGCTGTGAGTTGTCAGCTCCACTCCTGGTGAGTCAGGAGCCCGCCCACAAGCTGCCAGCAGCCAGCACAGGCACAGGCACCGTAGCTGGCTGTTGGTGGCTCCAAACAAAGTCTAAAAGAGCATTATTGGTTGACCATTTCACTTCAGATCACCTGCCCAGTGCAGTTTTGCCTGCTCTGAAGCAATTTTGTCCGTGCAGCAAAATGGCTGATGCCTCCTGTTAAGCAGTTGGAATGCAGCTGTGAGTTGTCAGCTCCACCCCTGGTGAGTCAGGAGCCCGCCCACAAGCTGCCAGCAGCCAGCCCAGGCACAGGCACTGTAGCTGGCTGTTGGTGGCTCCAAACAAAGTCTAAAAGAGCTTTTTTGGTTGCCTATTTCACTTCAGATCCCCTGCCCAGTGCAGTTTTGCCTGCTCTGAAGCAAGTTTGTCCCTGCAGCAAAATGGCTGACGCCTCGTGGTAAGCAGTTGGAATGCAGCTGTGAGTTGTCAGCTCCACCCCTGGTGAGTCAGGAGCCCGCCCACAAGCTGCCAGCAGCCAGCCCAGGCACAGGCACTGTAGCTGGCTGTTGGTGGCTCCAAACAAAGTCTAAAAGAGCTTTTTTGGTTGCCTATTTCACTTCAGATCCCCTGCCCAGTGCAGTTTTGCCTGCTCTGAAGCAAGTTTGTCCCTGCAGCAAAATGGCTGATGCCTCGTGGTAAGCAGTTGGAATGCAGCTGTGAGTTGTCAGCTCCACCCTGGTGAGTCAGGAGCCCGCCCACAAGCTGCCAGCAGCCAGCCCAGGCACAGGCACTGTAGCTGGCTGTTGGTGGCTCCAAACAAAGTCTAAAAGAGCTTTTTTGGTTGCCTATTTCACTTCAGATCCCCTGCCCAGTGCAGTTTTGCCTGCTCTGAAGCAATTGTCCCTGCAGCAAAATGGCTGATGCCTCGTGGTAAGCAGTTGGAATGCAGCTGTGAGTTGTCAGCTCCACCCCTGGTGAGTCAGGAGCCCGCCCACAAGCTGCCAGCAGCCAGCCCAGGCACAGGCACTGTAGCTGGCTGTTGGTGGCTCCAAACAAAGTCTAAAAGAGCTTTTTTGGTTGCCTATTTCACTTCAGATCCCCTGCCCAGTGCAGTTTTGCCTGCTCTGAAGCAAGTTTGTCCCTGCAGCAAAATGGCTGATGCCTCGTGGTAAGCAGTTGGAATGCAGCTGTGAGTTGTCAGCTCCACCCCTGGTGAGTCAGGAGCCCGCCCACAAGCTGCCAGCAGCCAGCCCAGGCACAGGCACTGTAGCTGGCTGTTGGTGGCTCCAAACAAAGTCTAAAAGAGCATTTTTGGTTGCCTATTTCACTTCAGATCCCCTGCCCAGTGCAGTTTTGCCTGCTCTGAAGCAAGCTTGTCCCTGCAGCAAAATGGCTGATGCCTCCTGGTAAGCAGTTGGAATGCAGCTGTGAGTTGTCAGCTCCACCCCTGGTGAGTCAGGAGCCCGCCCACAAGCTGCCAGCAGCCAGCCCAGGCACAGGCACTGTAGCTGGCTGTTGGTGGCTCCAAACAAAGTCTAAAAGAGCTTTTTTGGTTGCCTATTTCACTTCAGATCCCCTGCCCAGTGCAGTTTTGCCTGCTCTGAAGCAAGCTTGTCCCTGCAGCAAAATGGCTGATGCCTCGTGGTAAGCAGTTGGAATGCAGCTGTGAGTTGTCAGCTCCACCCCTGGTGAGTCAGGAGCCCGCCCACAAGCTGCCAGCAGCCAGCCCAGGCACAGGCACTGTAGCTGGCTGTTGGTGGCTCCAAACAAAGTCTAAAAGAGCTTTTTTGGTTGCCTATTTCACTTCAGATCCCCTGCCCAGTGCAGTTTTGCCTGCTCTGAAGCAAGTTTGTCCCTGCAGCAAAATGGCTGACGCCTCGTGGAAAGCAGTTGGAATGCAGCTGTGAGTTGTCAGCTCCACCCCTGGTGAGTCAGGAGCCCGCCCACAAGCTGCCAGCAGCCAAAACAGGCACAGGCACTGTAGCTGGCTGTTGGTGGCTCCAAACAAAGTCTAAAAGAGCTTTTTTGGTTGCCTATTTCACTTCAGATCCCCTGCCCAGTGCAGTTTTGCCTGCTCTGAAGCAAGTTTGTCCCTGCAGCAAAATGGCTGATGCCTCGTGGTAAGCAGTTGGAATGCAGCTGTGAGTTGTCAGCTCCACCCCTGGTGAGTCAGGAGCCCGCCCACAAGCTGCCAGCAGCCAGCCCAGGCACAGGCACTGTAGCTGGCTGTTGGTGGCTCCAAACAAAGTCTAAAAGAGCATTTTTGGTTGCCTATTTCACTTCAGATCCCCTGCCCAGTGCAGTTTTGCCTGCTCTGAAGCAAGCTTGTCCCTGCAGCAAAATGGCTGATGCCTCCTGGTAAGCAGTTGGAATGCAGCTGTGAGTTGTCAGCTCCACCCCTGGTGAGTCAGGAGCCCGCCCACAAGCTGCCAGCAGCCAGCCCAGGCACAGGCACTGTAGCTGGCTGTTGGTGGCTCCAAACAAAGTCTAAAAGAGCATTTTTGGTTGCCTATTTCACTTCAGATCCCCTGCCCAGTGCAGTTTTGCCTGCTCTGAAGCAAGTTTGTCCCTGCAGCAAAATGGCTGATGCCTCCTGGTAAGCAGTTGGAATGCAGCTGTGAGTTGTCAGCTCCACCCCTGGTGAGTCAGGAGCCCGCCCACAAGCTGCCAGCAGCCAGCCCAGGCACAGGCACTGTAGCTGGCTGTTGGTGGCTCCAAACAAAGTCTAAAAGAGCTTTTTTGGTTGCCTATTTCACTTCAGATCCCCTGCCCAGTGCAGTTTTGCCTGCTCTGAAGCAAGCTTGTCCCTGCAGCAAAATGGCTGATGCCTCGTGGTAAGCAGTTGGAATGCAGCTGTGAGTTGTCAGCTCCACCCCTGGTGAGTCAGGAGCCCGCCCACAAGCTGCCAGCAGCCAGCCCAGGCACAGGCACCGTAGCTGGCTGTTGGTGGCTCCAAACAAAGTCTAAAAGAGCATTTTTGGTTGCCCATTTCACTTCAGATCCCCTGCCCAGTGCAGTTTTGCCTGCTCTGAAGCAAGCTTGTCCCTGCAGCAAAATGGCTGATGCCTCCTGGTAAGCAGTTGGAATGCAGCTGTGAGTTGTCAGCTCCACCCCTGGTGAGTCAGGAGCCCGCCCACAAGCTGCCAGCAGCCAGCCCAGGCACAGGCACTGTAGCTGGCTGTTGGTGGCTCCAAACAAAGTCTAAAAGAGCTTTTTGGTTGCCTATTTCACTTCAGATCCCCTGCCCAGTGCAGTTTTGCCTGCTCTGAAGCAATTTTGTCCGTGCAGCAAAATGGCTGATGCCTCCTGGTAAGCAGTTGGAATGCAGCTGTGAGTTGTCAGCTCCACCCCTGGTGAGTCAGGAGCCCGCCCACAAGCTGCCAGCAGCCAGCCCAGGCACAGGCACTGTAGCTGGCTGTTGGTGGCTCCAAACAAAGTCTAAAAGAGCTTTTTTGGTTGCCTATTTCACTTCAGATCCCCTGCCCAGTGCAGTTTTGCCTGCTCTGAAGCAAGTTTGTCCCTGCAGCAAAATGGCTGATGCCTCGTGGTAAGCAGTTGGAATGCAGCTGTGAGTTGTCAGCTCCACCCCTGGTGAGTCAGGAGCCCGCCCACAAGCTGCCAGCAGCCAGCCCAGGCACAGGCACTGTAGCTGGCTGTTGGTGGCTCCAAACAAAGTCTAAAAGAGCTTTTTTGGTTGCCTATTTCACTTCAGATCCCCTGCCCAGTGCAGTTTTGCCTGCTCTGAAGCAAGTTTGTCCCTGCAGCAAAATGGCTGACGCCTCGTGGAAAGCAGTTGGAATGCAGCTGTGAGTTGTCAGCTCCACCCCTGGTGAGTCAGGAGCCCGCCCACAAGCTGCCAGCAGCCAAAACAGGCACAGGCACCGTAGCTGGCTGTTGGTGGCTCCAAACAAAGTCTAAAAGAGCTTTTTGGTTGCCTATTTCACTTCAGATCCCCTGCCCAGTGCAGTTTTGCCTGCTCTGAAGCAATTTTGTCCGTGCAGCAAAATGGCTGATGCCTCGTGGTAAGCAGTTGGAATGCAGCTGTGAGTTGTCAGCTCCACCCCTGGTGAGTCAGGAGCCCGCCCACAAGCTGCCAGCAGCCAAAACAGGCACAGGCACTGTAGCTGGCTGTTGGTGGCTCCAAACAAAGTCTAAAAGAGCTTTTTTGGTTGCCTATTTCACTTCAGATCCCCTGCCCAGTGCAGTTTTGCCTGCTCTGAAGCAAGTTTGTCCCTGCAGCAAAATGGCTGATGCCTCGTGGTAAGCAGTTGGAATGCAGCTGTGAGTTGTCAGCTCCACCCCTGGTGAGTCAGGAGCCCGCCCACAAGCTGCCAGCAGCCAGCCCAGGCACAGGCACTGTAGCTGGCTGTTGGTGGCTCCAAACAAAGTCTAAAAGAGCATTTTTGGTTGCCCATTTCACTTCAGATCCCCTGCCCAGTGCAGTTTTGCCTGCTCTGAAGCAAGTTTGTCCCTGCAGCAAAATGGCTGATGCCTCCTGGTAAGCAGTTGGAATGCAGCTGTGAGTTGTCAGCTCCACCCCTGGTGAGTCAGGAGCCCGCCCACAAGCTGCCAGCAGCCAGCCCAGGCACAGGCACTGTAGCTGGCTGTTGGTGGCTCCAAACAAAGTCTAAAAGAGCTTTTTTGGTTGCCTATTTCACTTCAGATCCCCTGCCCAGTGCAGTTTTGCCTGCTCTGAAGCAAGTTTGTCCCTGCAGCAAAATGGCTGACGCCTCGTGGAAAGCACTTGGAATGCAGCTGTGAGTTGTCAGCTCCACCCCTGGTGAGTCAGGAGCCCGCCCACAAGCTGCCAGCAGCCAAAACAGGCACAGGCACTGTAGCTGGCTGTTGGTGGCTCCAAACAAAGTCTAAAAGAGCTTTTTGGTTGCCTATTTCACTTCAGATCCCCTGCCCAGTGCAGTTTTGCCTGCTCTGAAGCAAGTTTGTCCCTGCAGCAAAATGGCTGATGCCTCGTGGTAAGCAGTTGGAATGCAGCTGTGAGTTGTCAGCTCCACCCCTGGTGAGTCAGGAGCCCGCCCACAAGCTGCCAGCAGCCAGCCCAGGCACAGGCACTGTAGCTGGCTGTTGGTGGCTCCAAACAAAGTCTAAAAGAGCATTTTTGGTTGCCCATTTCACTTCAGATCCCCTGCCCAGTGCAGTTTTGCCTGCTCTGAAAGCAAGTTTGTCCCTGCAGCAAAATGGCTGATGCCTCCTGGTAAGCAGTTGGAATGCAGCTGTGAGTTGTCAGCTCCACCCCTGGTGAGTCAGGAGCCCGCCCACAAGCTGCCAGCAGCCAGCCCAGGCACAGGCACTGTAGCTGGCTGTTGGTGGCTCCAAACAAAGTCTAAAAGAGCTTTTTTGGTTGCCTATTTCACTTCAGATCCCCTGCCCAGTGCAGTTTTGCCTGCTCTGAAGCAAGCTTGTCCCTGCAGCAAAATGGCTGATGCCTCGTGGTAAGCAGTTGGAATGCAGCTGTGAGTTGTCAGCTCCACCCCTGGTGAGTCAGGAGCCCGCCCACAAGCTGCCAGCAGCCAGCCCAGGCACAGGCACTGTAGCTGGCTGTTGGTGGCTCCAAACAAAGTCTAAAAGAGCATTTTTGGTTGCCCATTTCACTTCAGATCCCCTGCCCAGTGCAGTTTTGCCTGCTCTGAAAGCAAGTTTGTCCCTGCAGCAAAATGGCTGATGCCTCCTGGTAAGCAGTTGGAATGCAGCTGTGAGTTGTCAGCTCCACCCCTGGTGAGTCAGGAGCCCGCCCACAAGCTGCCAGCAGCCAGCCCAGGCACAGGCACTGTAGCTGGCTGTTGGTGGCTCCAAACAAAGTCTAAAAGAGCTTTTTTGGTTGCCTATTTCACTTCAGATCCCCTGCCCAGTGCAGTTTTGCCTGCTCTGAAGCAAGTTTGTCCCTGCAGCAAAATGGCTGACGCCTCGTGGTAAGCAGTTGGAATGCAGCTGTGAGTTGTCAGCTCCACCCCTGGTGAGTCAGGAGCCCGCCCACAAGCTGCCAGCAGCCAAAACAGGCACAGGCACCGTAGCTGGCTGTTGGTGGCTCCAAACAAAGTCTAAAAGAGCTTTTTTGGTTGCCCATTTCACTTCAGATCCCCTGCCCAGTGCAGTTTTGCCTGCTCTGAAGCAAGTTTGTCCCTGCAGCAAAATGGCTGATGCCTCGTGGTAAGCAGTTGGAATGCAGCTGTGAGTTGTCAGCTCCACCCCTGGTGAGTCAGGAGCCCGCCCACAAGCTGCCAGCAGCCAGCCCAGGCACAGGCACTGTAGCTGGCTGTTGGTGGCTCCAAACAAAGTCTAAAAGAGCATTTTTGGTTGCCCATTTCACTTCAGATCCCCTGCCCAGTGCAGTTTTGCCTGCTCTGAAGCAAGCTTGTCCCTGCAGCAAAATGGCTGATGCCTCCTGGTAAGCAGTTGGAATGCAGCTGTGAGTTGTCAGCTCCACCCCTGGTGAGTCAGGAGCCCGCCCACAAGCTGCCAGCAGCCAGCCCAGGCACAGGCACTGTAGCTGGCTGTTGGTGGCTCCAAACAAAGTCTAAAAGAGCATTTTTGGTTGCCCATTTCACTTCAGATCCCCTGCCCAGTGCAGTTTTGCCTGCTCTGAAGCAATTTTGTCCGTGCAGCAAAATGGCTGATGCCTCCTGGTAAGCAGTTGGAATGCAGCTGTGAGTTGTCAGCTCCACCCCTGGTGAGTCAGGAGCCCGCCCACAAGCTGCCAGCAGCCAGCCCAGGCACAGGCACTGTAGCTGGCTGTTGGTGGCTCCAAACAAAGTCTAAAAGAGCTTTTTTGGTTGCCTATTTCACTTCAGATCCCCTGCCCAGTGCAGTTTTGCCTGCTCTGAAGCAAGTTTGTCCCTGCAGCAAAATGGCTGACGCCTCGTGGAAAGCAGTTGGAATGCAGCTGTGAGTTGTCAGCTCCACCCCTGGTGAGTCAGGAGCCCGCCCACAAGCTGCCAGCAGCCAAAACAGGCACAGGCACCGTAGCTGGCTGTTGGTGGCTCCAAACAAAGTCTAAAAGAGCTTTTTTGGTTGCCTATTTCACTTCAGATCCCCTGCCCAGTGCAGTTTTGCCTGCTCTGAAGCAAGTTTGTCCCTGCAGCAAAATGGCTGATGCCTCGTGGTAAGCAGTTGGAATGCAGCTGTGAGTTGTCAGCTCCACCCCTGGTGAGTCAGGAGCCCGCCCACAAGCTGCCAGCAGCCAGCCCAGGCACAGGCACTGTAGCTGGCTGTTGGTGGCTCCAAACAAAGTCTAAAAGAGCATTTTTGGTTGCCCATTTCACTTCAGATCCCCTGCCCAGTGCAGTTTTGCCTGCTCTGAAGCAAGTTTGTCCCTGCAGCAAAATGGCTGATGCCTCCTGGTAAGCAGTTGGAATGCAGCTGTGAGTTGTCAGCTCCACCCCTGGTGAGTCAGGAGCCCGCCCACAAGCTGCCAGCAGCCAGCCCAGGCACAGGCACTGTAGCTGGCTGTTGGTGGCTCCAAACAAAGTCTAAAAGAGCTTTTTTGGTTGCCTATTTCACTTCAGATCCCCTGCCCAGTGCAGTTTTGCCTGCTCTGAAGCAAGTTTGTCCCTGCAGCAAAATGGCTGACGCCTCGTGGTAAGCAGTTGGAATGCAGCTGTGAGTTGTCAGCTCCACCCCTGGTGAGTCAGGAGCCCGCCCACAAGCTGCCAGCAGCCAGCCCAGGCACAGGCACTGTAGCTGGCTGTTGGTGGCTCCAAACAAAGTCTAAAAGAGCTTTTTTGGTTGCCTATTTCACTTCAGATCCCCTGCCCAGTGCAGTTTTGCCTGCTCTGAAGCAAGTTTGTCCCTGCAGCAAAATGGCTGATGCCTCCTGGTAAGCAGTTGGAATGCAGCTGTGAGTTGTCAGCTCCACCCCTGGTGAGTCAGGAGCCCGCCCACAAGCTGCCAGCAGCCAGCCCAGGCACAGGCACTGTAGCTGGCTGTTGGTGGCTCCAAACAAAGTCTAAAAGAGCTTTTTTGGTTGCCTATTTCACTTCAGATCCCCTGCCCAGTGCAGTTTTGCCTGCTCTGAAGCAAGTTTTGTCCCTGCAGCAAAATGGCTGATGCCTCGTGGTAAGCAGTTGGAATGCAGCTGTGAGTTGTCAGCTCCACCCCTGGTGAGTCAGGAGCCCGCCCACAAGCTGCCAGCAGCCAGCCCAGGCACAGGCACTGTAGCTGGCTGTTGGTGGCTCCAAACAAAGTCTAAAAGAGCATTTTTGGTTGCCCATTTCACTTCAGATCCCCTGCCCAGTGCAGTTTTGCCTGCTCTGAAGCAAGTTTGTCCCTGCAGCAAAATGGCTGATGCCTCCTGGTAAGCAGTTGGAATGCAGCTGTGAGTTGTCAGCTCCACCCCTGGTGAGTCAGGAGCCCGCCCACAAGCTGCCAGCAGCCAGCCCAGGCACAGGCACTGTAGCTGGCTGTTGGTGGCTCCAAACAAAGTCTAAAAGAGCTTTTTTGGTTGCCTATTTCACTTCAGATCCCCTGCCCAGTGCAGTTTTGCCTGCTCTGAAGCAAGTTTGTCCCTGCAGCAAAATGGCTGACGCCTCGTGGTAAGCAGTTGGAATGCAGCTGTGAGTTGTCAGCTCCACCCCTGGTGAGTCAGGAGCCCGCCCACAAGCTGCCAGCAGCCAGCCCAGGCACAGGCACTGTAGCTGGCTGTTGGTGGCTCCAAACAAAGTCTAAAAGAGCTTTTTTGGTTGCCTATTTCACTTCAGATCCCCTGCCCAGTGCAGTTTTGCCTGCTCTGAAGCAAGTTTGTCCCTGCAGCAAAATGGCTGACGCCTCGTGGTAAGCAGTTGGAATGCAGCTGTGAGTTGTCAGCTCCACCCCTGGTGAGTCAGGAGCCCGCCCACAAGCTGCCAGCAGCCAGCCCAGGCACAGGCACTGTAGCTGGCTGTTGGTGGCTCCAAACAAAGTCTAAAAGAGCATTTTTGGTTGCCCATTTCACTTCAGATCCCCTGCCCAGTGCAGTTTTGCCTGCTCTGAAGCTTGTCCCTGCAGCAAAATGGCTGATGCCTCGTGGTAAGCAGTTGGAATGCAGCTGTGAGTTGTCAGCTCCACCCCTGGTGAGTCAGGAGCCCGCCCACAAGCTGCCAGCAGCCAGCCCAGGCACAGGCACTGTAGCTGGCTGTTGGTGGCTCCAAACAAAGTCTAAAAGAGCTTTTTTGGTTGCCTATTTCACTTCAGATCCCCTGCCCAGTGCAGTTCTGCCTGCTCTGAAGCAAGTTTGTCCCTGCAGCAAAATGGATGATGCCTCCTGGTAAGTAGTCAGCTCCACCCCTGGTGAGTCAGGAGCCCGCCCACAAGCTGCCAGCAGCCAAAACAGGCACAGGCACTGTAGCTGGCTGTTGGTGGCTCCAAACAAAGTCTAAAAGAGCTTTTTTGGTTGCCTATTTCACTTCAGATCCCCTGCCCAGTGCAGTTTTGCCTGCTCTGAAGCAAGTTTGTCCCTGCAGCAAAATGGCTGATGCCTCGTGGTAAGCAGTTGGAATGCAGCTGTGAGTTGTCAGCTCCACCCCTGGTGAGTCAGGAGCCCGCCCACAAGCTGCCAGCAGCCAGCCCAGGCACAGGCACTGTAGCTGGCTGTTGGTGGCTCCAAACAAAGTCTAAAAGAGCTTTTTTGGTTGCCTATTTCACTTCAGATCCCCTGCCCAGTGCAGTTTTGCCTGCTCTGAAGCAATTTTGTCCGTGCAGCAAAATGGCTGATGCCTCGTGGTAAGCAGTTGGAATGCAGCTGTGAGTTGTCAGCTCCACCCCTGGTGAGTCAGGAGCCCGCCCACAAGCTGCCAGCAGCCAGCCCAGGCACAGGCACTGTAGCTGGCTGTTGGTGGCTCCAAACAAAGTCTAAAAGAGCATTTTTGGTTGCCTATTTCACTTCAGATCCCCTGCCCAGTGCAGTTTTGCCTGCTCTGAAGCAAGTTTGTCCCTGCAGCAAAATGGCTGATGCCTCCTGGTAAGCAGTTGGAATGCAGCTGTGAGTTGTCAGCTCCACCCCTGGTGAGTCAGGAGCCCGCCCACAAGCTGCCAGCAGCCAGCCCAGGCACAGGCACTGTAGCTGGCTGTTGGTGGCTCCAAACAAAGTCTAAAAGAGCTTTTTTGGTTGCCTATTTCACTTCAGATCCCCTGCCCAGTGCAGTTTTGCCTGCTCTGAAGCAATTTTGTCCGTGCAGCAAAATGGCTGATGCCTCGTGGTAAGCAGTTGGAATGCAGCTGTGAGTTGTCAGCTCCACCCCTGGTGAGTCAGGAGCCCGCCCACAAGCTGCCAGCAGCCAGCCCAGGCACAGGCACTGTAGCTGGCTGTTGGTGGCTCCAAACAAAGTCTAAAAGAGCATTTTTGGTTGCCCATTTCACTTCAGATCCCCTGCCCAGTGCAGTTTTGCCTGCTCTGAAGCAAGTTTGTCCCTGCAGCAAAATGGCTGATGCCTCCTGGTAAGCAGTTGGAATGCAGCTGTGAGTTGTCAGCTCCACCCCTGGTGAGTCAGGAGCCCGCCCACAAGCTGCCAGCAGCCAGCCCAGGCACAGGCACTGTAGCTGGCTGTTGGTGGCTCCAAACAAAGTCTAAAAGAGCTTTTTTGGTTGCCTATTTCACTTCAGATCCCCTGCCCAGTGCAGTTTTGCCTGCTCTGAAGCAAGTTTGTCCCTGCAGCAAAATGGCTGATGCCTCGTGGTAAGCAGTTGGAATGCAGCTGTGAGTTGTCAGCTCCACCCCTGGTGAGTCAGGAGCCCGCCCACAAGCTGCCAGCAGCCAGCCCAGGCACAGGCACTGTAGCTGGCTGTTGGTGGCTCCAAACAAAGTCTAAAAGAGCTTTTTTGGTTGCCTATTTCACTTCAGATCCCCTGCCCAGTGCAGTTTTGCCTGCTCTGAAGCAAGCTTGTCCCTGCAGCAAAATGGCTGACGCCTCGTGGTAAGCAGTTGGAATGCAGCTGTGAGTTGTCAGCTCCACCCCTGGTGAGTCAGGAGCCCGCCCACAAGCTGCCAGCAGCCAGCACAGGCACAGGCACTGTAGCTGGCTGTTGGTGGCTCCAAACAAAGTCTAAAAGAGCATTTTTGGTTGCCCATTTCACTTCAGATCCCCTGCCCAGTGCAGTTTTGCCTGCTCTGAAGCAATTTTGTCCCTGCAGCAAAATGGCTGATGCCTCGTGGTAAGCAGTTGGAATGCAGCTGTGAGTTGTCAGCTCCACCCCTGGTGAGTCAGGAGCCCGCCCACAAGCTGCCAGCAGCCAGCCCAGGCACAGGCACTGTAGCTGGCTGTTGGTGGCTCCAAACAAAGTCTAAAAGAGCTTTTTTGGTTGCCTATTTCACTTCAGATCCCCTGCCCAGTGCAGTTCTGCCTGCTCTGAAGCAAGTTTGTCCCTGCAGCAAAATGGCTGATGCCTCCTGGTAAGTAGTCAGCTCCACCCCTGGTGAGTCAGGAGCCCGCCCACAAGCTGCCAGCAGCCAGCACAGGCACAGGCACTGTAGCTGGCTGTTGGTGGCTCCAAACAAAGTCTAAAAGAGCTTTTTTGGTTGCCTATTTCACTTCAGATCCCCTGCCCAGTGCAGTTTTGCCTGCTCTGAAGCAAGTTTGTCCCTGCAGCAAAATGGCTGATGCCTCGTGGTAAGCAGTTGGAATGCAGCTGTGAGTTGTCAGCTCCACCCCTGGTGAGTCAGGAGCCCGCCCACAAGCTGCCAGCAGCCAGCCCAGGCACAGGCACTGTAGCTGGCTGTTGGTGGCTCCAAACAAAGTCTAAAAGAGCTTTTTTGGTTGCCTATTTCACTTCAGATCCCCTGCCCAGTGCAGTTTTGCCTGCTCTGAAGCAATTTTGTCCTGCAGCAAAATGGCTGATGCCTCGTGGTAAGCAGTTGGAATGCAGCTGTGAGTTGTCAGCTCCACCCCTGGTGAGTCAGGAGCCCGCCCACAAGCTGCCAGCAGCCAGCCCAGGCACAGGCACTGTAGCTGGCTGTTGGTGGCTCCAAACAAAGTCTAAAAGAGCATTTTTGGTTGCCTATTTCACTTCAGATCCCCTGCCCAGTGCAGTTTTGCCTGCTCTGAAGCAAGTTTGTCCCTGCAGCAAAATGGCTGATGCCTCCTGGTAAGCAGTTGGAATGCAGCTGTGAGTTGTCAGCTCCACCCCTGGTGAGTCAGGAGCCCGCCCACAAGCTGCCAGCAGCCAGCCCAGGCACAGGCACTGTAGCTGGCTGTTGGTGGCTCCAAACAAAGTCTAAAAGAGCTTTTTTGGTTGCCTATTTCACTTCAGATCCCCTGCCCAGTGCAGTTTTGCCTGCTCTGAAGCAAGTTTGTCCCTGCAGCAAAATGGCTGACGCCTCGTGGTAAGCAGTTGGAATGCAGCTGTGAGTTGTCAGCTCCACCCCTGGTGAGTCAGGAGCCCGCCCACAAGCTGCCAGCAGCCAGCCCAGGCACAGGCACTGTAGCTGGCTGTTGGTGGCTCCAAACAAAGTCTAAAAGAGCTTTTTTGGTTGCCTATTTCACTTCAGATCCCCTGCCCAGTGCAGTTTTGCCTGCTCTGAAGCAAGTTTGTCCCTGCAGCAAAATGGCTGATGCCTCGTGGTAAGCAGTTGGAATGCAGCTGTGAGTTGTCAGCTCCACCCTGGTGAGTCAGGAGCCCGCCCACAAGCTGCCAGCAGCCAGCACAGGCACAGGCACTGTAGCTGGCTGTTGGTGGCTCCAAACAAAGTCTAAAAGAGCTTTTTTGGTTGCCCATTTCACTTCAGATCCCCTGCCCAGTGCAGTTTTGCCTGCTCTGAAGCAAGTTTGTCCCTGCAGCAAAATGGCTGATGCCTCGTGGTAAGCAGTTGGAATGCAGCTGTGAGTTGTCAGCTCCACCCCTGGTGAGTCAGGAGCCCGCCCACAAGCTGCCAGCAGCCAGCCCAGGCACAGGCACCTGTAGCTGGCTGTTGGTGGCTCCAAACAAAGTCTAAAAGAGCATTTTTGGTTGCCCATTTCACTTCAGATCCCCTGCCCAGTGCAGTTTTGCCTGCTCTGAAGCAATTTTGTCCGTGCAGCAAAATGGCTGATGCCTCCTGGTAAGCAGTTGGAATGCAGCTGTGAGTTGTCAGCTCCACCCCTGGTGAGTCAGGAGCCCGCCCACAAGCTGCCAGCAGCCAGCCCAGGCACAGGCACTGTAGCTGGCTGTTGGTGGCTCCAAACAAAGTCTAAAAGAGCTTTTTTGGTTGCCTATTTCACTTCAGATCCCCTGCCCAGTGCAGTTTTGCCTGCTCTGAAGCAGTTTGTCCCTGCAGCAAAATGGCTGATGCCTCGTGGTAAGCAGTTGGAATGCAGCTGTGAGTTGTCAGCTCCACCCCTGGTGAGTCAGGAGCCCGCCCACAAGCTGCCAGCAGCCAGCCCAGGCACAGGCACTGTAGCTGGCTGTTGGTGGCTCCAAACAAAGTCTAAAAGAGCTTTTTTGGTTGCCTATTTCACTTCAGATCCCCTGCCCAGTGCAGTTTTGCCTGCTCTGAAGCAAGTTTGTCCCTGCAGCAAAATGGCTGACGCCTCGTGGTAAGCAGTTGCAATGCAGCTGTGAGTTGTCAGCTGCACCCCTGGTGAGTCAGGAGCCCGCCCACAAGCTGCCAGCAGCCAAAACAGGCACAGGCACTGTAGCTGGCTGTTGGTGGCTCCAAACAAAGTCTAAAAGAGCTTTTTTGGTTGCCCATTTCACTTCAGATCCCCTGCCCAGTGCAGTTTTGCCTGCTCTGAAGCAAGTTTGTCCCTGCAGCAAAATGGCTGATGCCTCGTGGTAAGCAGTTGGAATGCAGCTGTGAGTTGTCAGCTCCACCCCTGGTGAGTCAGGAGCCCGCCCACAAGCTGCCAGCAGCCAGCCCAGGCACAGGCACTGTAGCTGGCTGTTGGTGGCTCCAAACAAAGTCTAAAAGAGCATTTTTGGTTGCCCATTTCACTTCAGATCCCCTGCCCAGTGCAGTTTTGCCTGCTCTGAAGCAAGTTTGTCCCTGCAGCAAAATGGCTGATGCCTCCTGGTAAGCAGTTGGAATGCAGCTGTGAGTTGTCAGCTCCACCCCTGGTGAGTCAGGAGCCCGCCCACAAGCTGCCAGCAGCCAGCCCAGGCACAGGCACTGTAGCTGGCTGTTGGTGGCTCCAAACAAAGTCTAAAAGAGCTTTTTTGGTTGCCTATTTCACTTCAGATCCCCTGCCCAGTGCAGTTTTGCCTGCTCTGAAGCAATTTTGTCCGTGCAGCAAAATGGCTGATGCCTCGTGGTAAGCAGTTGGAATGCAGCTGTGAGTTGTCAGCTCCACCCCTGGTGAGTCAGGAGCCCGCCCACAAGCTGCCAGCAGCCAGCCCAGGCACAGGCACTGTAGCTGGCTGTTGGTGGCTCCAAACAAAGTCTAAAAGAGCATTTTTGGTTGCCCATTTCACTTCAGATCCCCTGCCCAGTGCAGTTTTGCCTGCTCTGAAGCAAGTTTGTCCCTGCAGCAAAATGGCTGATGCCTCCTGGTAAGCAGTTGGAATGCAGCTGTGAGTTGTCAGCTCCACCCCTGGTGAGTCAGGAGCCCGCCCACAAGCTGCCAGCAGCCAGCCCAGGCACAGGCACTGTAGCTGGCTGTTGGTGGCTCCAAACAAAGTCTAAAAGAGCTTTTTTGGTTGCCTATTTCACTTCAGATCCCCTGCCCAGTGCAGTTTTGCCTGCTCTGAAGCAAGTTTGTCCCTGCAGCAAAATGGCTGATGCCTCGTGGTAAGCAGTTGGAATGCAGCTGTGAGTTGTCAGCTCCACCCCTGGTGAGTCAGGAGCCCGCCCACAAGCTGCCAGCAGCCAGCCCAGGCACAGGCACTGTAGCTGGCTGTTGGTGGCTCCAAACAAAGTCTAAAAGAGCTTTTTTGGTTGCCTATTTCACTTCAGATCCCCTGCCCAGTGCAGTTTTGCCTGCTCTGAAGCAAGTTTGTCCCTGCAGCAAAATGGCTGACGCCTCGTGGTAAGCAGTTGGAATGCAGCTGTGAGTTGTCAGCTCCACCCCTGGTGAGTCAGGAGCCCGCCCACAAGCTGCCAGCAGCCAGCACAGGCACAGGCACTGTAGCTGGCTGTTGGTGGCTCCAAACAAAGTCTAAAAGAGCTTTTTTGGTTGCCCATTTCACTTCAGATCCCCTGCCCAGTGCAGTTTTGCCTGCTCTGAAGCTTGTCTCTGCAGCAAAATGGCTGATGCCTCGTGGTAAGCAGTTGGAATGCAGCTGTGAGTTGTCAGCTCCACCCCTGGTGAGTCAGGAGCCCGCCCACAAGCTGCCAGCAGCCAGCCCAGGCACAGGCACTGTAGCTGGCTGTTGGTGGCTCCAAACAAAGTCTAAAAGAGCATTTTTGGTTGCCTATTTCACTTCAGATCCCCTGCCCAGTGCAGTTTTGCCTGCTCTGAAGCAAGTTTGTCCCTGCAGCAAAATGGCTGATGCCTCGTGGTAAGCAGTTGGAATGCAGCTGTGAGTTGTCAGCTCCACCCCTGGTGAGTCAGGAGCCCGCCCACAAGCTGCCAGCAGCCAGCCCAGGCACAGGCACTGTAGCTGGCTGTTGGTGGCTCCAAACAAAGTCTAAAAGAGCTTTTTTGGTTGCCTATTTCACTTCAGATCCCCTGCCCAGTGCAGTTTTGCCTGCTCTGAAGCAAGTTTGTCCCTGCAGCAAAATGGCTGATGCCTCGTGGTAAGCAGTTGGAATGCAGCTGTGAGTTGTCAGCTCCACCCCTGGTGAGTCAGGAGCCCGCCCACAAGCTGCCAGCAGCCAGCCCAGGCACAGGCACTGTAGCTGGCTGTTGGTGGCTCCAAACAAAGTCTAAAAGAGCTTTTTTGGTTGCCTATTTCACTTCAGATCCCCTGCCCAGTGCAGTTTTGCCTGCTCTGAAGCAATTTTGTCCGTGCAGCAAAATGGCTGATGCCTCGTGGTAAGCAGTTGGAATGCAGCTGTGAGTTGTCAGCTCCACCCCTGGTGAGTCAGGAGCCCGCCCACAAGCTGCCAGCAGCCAGCCCAGGCACAGGCACTGTAGCTGGCTGTTGGTGGCTCCAAACAAAGTCTAAAAGAGCTTTTTTGGTTGCCTATTTCACTTCAGATCCCCTGCCCAGTGCAGTTTTGCCTGCTCTGAAGCAATTTTGTCCCTGCAGCAAAATGGCTGACGCCTCGTGGAAAGCAGTTGGAATGCAGCTGTGAGTTGTCAGCTCCACCCCTGGTGAGTCAGGAGCCCGCCCACAAGCTGCCAGCAGCCAGCCCAGGCACAGGCACTGTAGCTGGCTGTTGGTGGCTCCAAACAAAGTCTAAAAGAGCTTTTTTGGTTGCCTATTTCACTTCAGATCCCCTGCCCAGTGCAGTTTTGCCTGCTCTGAAGCAAGTTTGTCCCTGCAGCAAAATGGCTGACGCCTCGTGGTAAGCAGTTGCAATGCAGCTGTGAGTTGTCAGCTCCACCCCTGGTGAGTCAGGAGCCCGCCCACAAGCTGCCAGCAGCCAGCCCAGGCACAGGCACTGTAGCTGGCTGTTGGTGGCTCCAAACAAAGTCTAAAAGAGCTTTTTTGGTTGCCTATTTCACTTCAGATCCCCTGCCCAGTGCAGTTTTGCCTGCTCTGAAGCAAGCTTGTCCCTGCAGCAAAATGGCTGATGCCTCGTGGTAAGCAGTTGGAATGCAGCTGTGAGTTGTCAGCTCCACCCCTGGTGAGTCAGGAGCCCGCCCACAAGCTGCCAGCAGCCAGCCCAGGCACAGGCACTGTAGCTGGCTGTTGGTGGCTCCAAACAAAGTCTAAAAGAGCATTTTTGGTTGCCCATTTCACTTCAGATCCCCTGCCCAGTGCAGTTTTGCCTGCTCTGAAACAAGTTTGTCCCTGCAGCAAAATGGCTGATGCCTCCTGGTAAGCAGTTGGAATGCAGCTGTGAGTTGTCAGCTCCACCCCTGGTGAGTCAGGAGCCCGCCCACAAGCTGCCAGCAGCCAGCCCAGGCACAGGCACTGTAGCTGGCTGTTGGTGGCTCCAAACAAAGTCTAAAAGAGCTTTTTTGGTTGCCTATTTCACTTCAGATCCCCTGCCCAGTGCAGTTTTGCCTGCTCTGAAGCAAGTTTGTCCCTGCAGCAAAATGGCTGACGCCTCGTGGTAAGCAGTTGGAATGCAGCTGTGAGTTGTCAGCTCCACCCCTGGTGAGTCAGGAGCCCGCCCACAAGCTGCCAGCAGCCAGCCCAGGCACAGGCACTGTAGCTGGCTGTTGGTGGCTCCAAACAAAGTCTAAAAGAGCTTTTTTGGTTGCCTATTTCACTTCAGATCCCCTGCCCAGTGCAGTTTTGCCTGCTCTGAAGCAAGTTTGTCCCTGCAGCAAAATGGCTGACGCCTCGTGGTAAGCAGTTGGAATGCAGCTGTGAGTTGTCAGCTCCACCCCTGGTGAGTCAGGAGCCCGCCCACAAGCTGCCAGCAGCCAGCACAGGCACAGGCACTGTAGCTGGCTGTTGGTGGCTCCAAACAAAGTCTAAAAGAGCTTTTTTGGTTGCCCATTTCACTTCAGATCCCCTGCCCAGTGCAGTTTTGCCTGCTCTGAAGCAAGTTTGTCCCTGCAGCAAAATGGCTGATGCCTCGTGGTAAGCAGTTGGAATGCAGCTGTGAGTTGTCAGCTCCACCCCTGGTGAGTCAGGAGCCCGCCCACAAGCTGCCAGCAGCCAGCCCAGGCACAGGCACTGTAGCTGGCTGTTGGTGGCTCCAAACAAAGTCTAAAAGAGCTTTTTTGGTTGCCTATTTCACTTCAGATCCCCTGCCCAGTGCAGTTTTGCCTGCTCTGAAGCAATTTTGTCCGTGCAGCAAAATGGCTGATGCCTCGTGGTAAGCAGTTGGAATGCAGCTGTGAGTTGTCAGCTCCACCTCCTGGTGAGTCAGGAGCCCGCCCACAAGCTGCCAGCAGCCAGCCCAGGCACAGGCACTGTAGCTGGCTGTTGGTGGCTCCAAACAAAGTCTAAAAGAGCATTTTTGGTTGCCTATTTCACTTCAGATCCCCTGCCCAGTGCAGTTTTGCCTGCTCTGAAAGCAAGTTTGTCCCTGCAGCAAAATGGCTGATGCCTCCTGGTAAGCAGTTGGAATGCAGCTGTGAGTTGTCAGCTCCACCCCTGGTGAGTCAGGAGCCCGCCCACAAGCTGCCAGCAGCCAGCCCAGGCACAGGCACTGTAGCTGGCTGTTGGTGGCTCCAAACAAAGTCTAAAAGAGCTTTTTTGGTTGCCTATTTCACTTCAGATCCCCTGCCCAGTGCAGTTTTGCCTGCTCTGAAGCAAGTTTGTCCCTGCAGCAAAATGGCTGATGCCTCGTGGTAAGCAGTTGGAATGCAGCTGTGAGTTGTCAGCTCCACCCCTGGTGAGTCAGGAGCCCGCCCACAAGCTGCCAGCAGCCAGCCCAGGCACAGGCACTGTAGCTGGCTGTTGGTGGCTCCAAACAAAGTCTAAAAGAGCTTTTTTGGTTGCCTATTTCACTTCAGATCCCCTGCCCAGTGCAGTTTTGCCTGCTCTGAAGCAAGTTTGTCCCTGCAGCAAAATGGCTGACGCCTCGTGGAAAGCAGTTGCAATGCAGCTGTGAGTTGTCAGCTCCACCCCTGGTGAGTCAGGAGCCCGCCCACAAGCTGCCAGCAGCCAGCACAGGCACAGGCACTGTAGCTGGCTGTTGGTGGCTCCAAACAAAGTCTAAAAGAGCTTTTTTGGTTGCCCATTTCACTTCAGATCCCCTGCCCAGTGCAGTTTTGCCTGCTCTGAAGCAAGTTTGTCCCTGCAGCAAAATGGCTGATGCCTCGTGGTAAGCAGTTGGAATGCAGCTGTGAGTTGTCAGCTCCACCCCTGGTGAGTCAGGAGCCCGCCCACAAGCTGCCAGCAGCCAGCCCAGGCACAGGCACTGTAGCTGGCTGTTGGTGGCTCCAAACAAAGTCTAAAAGAGCATTTTTGGTTGCCCATTTCACTTCAGATCCCCTGCCCAGTGCAGTTTTGCCTGCTCTGAAGCAATTTTGTCCGTGCAGCAAAATGGCTGATGCCTCCTGGTAAGCAGTTGGAATGCAGCTGTGAGTTGTCAGCTCCACCCCTGGTGAGTCAGGAGCCCGCCCACAAGCTGCCAGCAGCCAGCCCAGGCACAGGCACTGTAGCTGGCTGTTGGTGGCTCCAAACAAAGTCTAAAAGAGCTTTTTTGGTTGCCTATTTCACTTCAGATCCCCTGCCCAGTGCAGTTTTGCCTGCTCTGAAGCAAGTTTGTCCCTGCAGCAAAATGGCTGATGCCTCGTGGTAAGCAGTTGGAATGCAGCTGTGAGTTGTCAGCTCCACCCCTGGTGAGTCAGGAGCCCGCCCACAAGCTGCCAGCAGCCAGCCCAGGCACAGGCACTGTAGCTGGCTGTTGGTGGCTCCAAACAAAGTCTAAAAGAGCTTTTTTGGTTGCCTATTTCACTTCAGATCCCCTGCCCAGTGCAGTTTTGCCTGCTCTGAAGCAAGTTTGTCCCTGCAGCAAAATGGCTGATGCCTCGTGGTAAGCAGTTGGAATGCAGCTGTGAGTTGTCAGCTCCACCCCTGGTGAGTCAGGAGCCCGCCCACAAGCTGCCAGCAGCCAGCCCAGGCACAGGCACTGTAGCTGGCTGTTGGTGGCTCCAAACAAAGTCTAAAAGAGCTTTTTTGGTTGCCTATTTCACTTCAGATCCCCTGCCCAGTGCAGTTTTGCCTGCTCTGAAGCAAGTTTGTCCCTGCAGCAAAATGGCTGACGCCTCGTGGTAAGCAGTTGGAATGCAGCTGTGAGTTGTCAGCTCCACCCCTGGTGAGTCAGGAGCCCGCCCACAAGCTGCCAGCAGCCAGCACAGGCACTGTAGCTGGCTGTTGGTGGCTCCAAACAAAGTCTAAAAGAGCTTTTTTGGTTGCCCATTTCACTTCAGATCCCCTGCCCAGTGCAGTTTTGCCTGCTCTGAAGCAAGTTTGTCCCTGCAGCAAAATGGCTGACGCCTCGTGGTAAGCAGTTGCAATGCAGCTGTGAGTTGTCAGCTCCACCCCTGGTGAGTCAGGAGCCCGCCCACAAGCTGCCAGCAGCCAGCCCAGGCACAGGCACTGTAGCTGGCTGTTGGTGGCTCCAAACAAAGTCTAAAAGAGCTTTTTTGGTTGCCTATTTCACTTCAGATCCCCTGCCCAGTGCAGTTTTGCCTGCTCTGAAGCAAGTTTGTCCCTGCAGCAAAATGGCTGATGCCTCGTGGTAAGCAGTTGGAATGCAGCTGTGAGTTGTCAGCTCCACCCCTGGTGAGTCAGGAGCCCGCCCACAAGCTGCCAGCAGCCAGCCCAGGCACAGGCACTGTAGCTGGCTGTTGGTGGCTCCAAACAAAGTCTAAAAGAGCTTTTTTGGTTGCCTATTTCACTTCAGATCCCCTGCCCAGTGCAGTTTTGCCTGCTCTGAAGCAAGTTTGTCCCTGCAGCAAAATGGCTGACGCCTCGTGGTAAGCAGTTGGAATGCAGCTGTGAGTTGTCAGCTCCACCCCTGGTGAGTCAGGAGCCCGCCCACAAGCTGCCAGCAGCCAGCACAGGCACAGGCACTGTAGCTGGCTGTTGGTGGCTCCAAACAAAGTCTAAAAGAGCTTTTTTGGTTGCCTATTTCACTTCAGATCCCCTGCCCAGTGCAGTTTTGCCTGCTCTGAAGCAAGTTTGTCCCCTGCAGCAAAATGGCTGATGCCTCGTGGTAAGCAGTTGGAATGCAGCTGTGAGTTGTCAGCTCCACCCCTGGTGAGTCAGGAGCCCGCCCACAAGCTGCCAGCAGCCAGCCCAGGCACAGGCACTGTAGCTGGCTGTTGGTGGCTCCAAACAAAGTCTAAAAGAGCATTTTTGGTTGCCCATTTCACTTCAGATCCACCTGCCCAGTGCAGTTTTGCCTGCTCTGAAAGCAAGTTTGTCCCTGCAGCAAAATGGCTGATGCCTCCTGGTAAGCAGTTGGAATGCAGCTGTGAGTTGTCAGCTCCACCCCTGGTGAGTCAGGAGCCCGCCCACAAGCTGCCAGCAGCCAGCCCAGGCACAGGCACTGTAGCTGGCTGTTGGTGGCTCCAAACAAAGTCTAAAAGAGCTTTTTTGGTTGCCTATTTCACTTCAGATCCCCTGCCCAGTGCAGTTTTGCCTGCTCTGAAGCAAGTTTGTCCCTGCAGCAAAATGGCTGACGCCTCGTGGTAAGCAGTTGGAATGCAGCTGTGAGTTGTCAGCTCCACCCCTGGTGAGTCAGGAGCCCGCCCACAAGCTGCCAGCAGCCAGCCCAGGCACAGGCACCGTAGCTGGCTGTTGGTGGCTCCAAACAAAGTCTAAAAGAGCTTTTTTGGTTGCCTATTTCACTTCAGATCCCCTGCCCAGTGCAGTTTTGCCTGCTCTGAAGCAAGTTTGTCCCTGCAGCAAAATGGCTGATGCCTCGTGGTAAGCAGTTGGAATGCAGCTGTGAGTTGTCAGCTCCACCCCTGGTGAGTCAGGAGCCCGCCCACAAGCTGCCAGCAGCCAGCCCAGGCACAGGCACTGTAGCTGGCTGTTGGTGGCTCCAAACAAAGTCTAAAAGAGCTTTTTTGGTTGCCTATTTCACTTCAGATCCCCTGCCCAGTGCAGTTTTGCCTGCTCTGAAGCAAGTTTGTCCCTGCAGCAAAATGGATGATGCCTCGTGGTAAGCAGTTGGTCAGCTCCGCCTCCTGGTGAGTCAGGAGCCCGCCCACAAGCTGCCAGCAGCCAGCCCAGGCACAGGCACTGTAGCTGGCTGTTGGTGGCTCCAAACAAAGTCTAAAAGAGCTTTTTTGGTTGCCTATTTCACTTCAGATCCCCTGCCCAGTGCAGTTTTGCCTGCTCTGAAGCAAGTTTGTCCCTGCAGCAAAATGGCTGACGCCTCGTGGTAAGCAGTTGGAATGCAGCTGTGAGTTGTCAGCTCCACCCCTGGTGAGTCAGGAGCCCGCCCACAAGCTGCCAGCAGCCAGCCCAGGCACAGGCACTGTAGCTGGCTGTTGGTGGCTCCAAACAAAGTCTAAAAGAGCTTTTTGGTTGCCCATTTCACTTCAGATCCCCTGCCCAGTGCAGTTTTGCCTGCTCTGAAGCAAGTTTGTCCCTGCAGCAAAATGGCTGACGCCTCGTGGTAAGCAGTTGCAATGCAGCTGTGAGTTGTCAGCTCCACCCCTGGTGAGTCAGGAGCCCGCCCACAAGCTGCCAGCAGCCAGCCCAGGCACAGGCACTGTAGCTGGCTGTTGGTGGCTCCAAACAAAGTCTAAAAGAGCTTTTTTGGTTGCCTATTTCACTTCAGATCCCCTGCCCAGTGCAGTTTTGCCTGCTCTGAAGCAAGTTTGTCCCTGCAGCAAAATGGCTGACGCCTCGTGGTAAGCAGTTGGAATGCAGCTGTGAGTTGTCAGCTCCACCCCTGGTGAGTCAGGAGCCCGCCCACAAGCTGCCAGCAGCCAGCCCAGGCACAGGCACCGTAGCTGGCTGTTGGTGGCTCCAAACAAAGTCTAAAAGAGCTTTTTTGGTTGCCTATTTCACTTCAGATCCCCTGCCCAGTGCAGTTTTGCCTGCTCTGAAGCAAGTTTGTCCCTGCAGCAAAATGGCTGATGCCTCGTGGTAAGCAGTTGGAATGCAGCTGTGAGTTGTCAGCTCCACCCCTGGTGAGTCAGGAGCCCGCCCACAAGCTGCCAGCAGCCAGCCCAGGCACAGGCACTGTAGCTGGCTGTTGGTGGCTCCAAACAAAGTCTAAAAGAGCATTTTTGGTTGCCCATTTCACTTCAGATCCCCTGCCCAGTGCAGTTTTGCCTGCTCTGAAGCAATTTTGTCCCTGCAGCAAAATGGCTGATGCCTCCTGGTAAGCAGTTGGAATGCAGCTGTGAGTTGTCAGCTCCACCCCTGGTGAGTCAGGAGCCCGCCCACAAGCTGCCAGCAGCCAGCCCAGGCACAGGCACTGTAGCTGGCTGTTGGTGGCTCCAAACAAAGTCTAAAAGAGCTTTTTTGGTTGCCTATTTCACTTCAGATCCCCTGCCCAGTGCAGTTTTGCCTGCTCTGAAGCAAGTTTGTCCCTGCAGCAAAATGGCTGACGCCTCGTGGAAAGCAGTTGGAATGCAGCTGTGAGTTGTCAGCTCCACCCCTGGTGAGTCAGGAGCCCGCCCACAAGCTGCCAGCAGCCAGCACAGGCACAGGCACCGTAGCTGGCTGTTGGTGGCTCCAAACAAAGTCTAAAAGAGCTTTTTTGGTTGCCTATTTCACTTCAGATCCCCTGCCCAGTGCAGTTTTGCCTGCTCTGAAGCAAGTTTGTCCCTGCAGCAAAATGGCTGATGCCTCGTGGTAAGCAGTTGGAATGCAGCTGTGAGTTGTCAGCTCCACCCCTGGTGAGTCAGGAGCCCGCCCACAAGCTGCCAGCAGCCAAAACAGGCACAGGCACTGTAGCTGGCTGTTGGTGGCTCCAAACAAAGTCTAAAAGAGCTTTTTTGGTTGCCTATTTCACTTCAGATCCCCTGCCCAGTGCAGTTTTGCCTGCTCTGAAGCAAGTTTGTCCCTGCAGCAAAATGGCTGATGCCTCGTGGTAAGCAGTTGGAATGCAGCTGTGAGTTGTCAGCTCCACCCCTGGTGAGTCAGGAGCCCGCCCACAAGCTGCCAGCAGCCAGCCCAGGCACAGGCACTGTAGCTGGCTGTTGGTGGCTCCAAACAAAGTCTAAAAGAGCTTTTTTGGTTGCCTATTTCACTTCAGATCCCCTGCCCAGTGCAGTTTTGCCTGCTCTGAAGCAAGTTTGTCCCTGCAGCAAAATGGCTGACGCCTCGTGGTAAGCAGTTGGAATGCAGCTGTGAGTTGTCAGCTCCACCCCTGGTGAGTCAGGAGCCCGCCCACAAGCTGCCAGCAGCCAGCCCAGGCACAGGCACTGTAGCTGGCTGTTGGTGGCTCCAAACAAAGTCTAAAAGAGCTTTTTGGTTGCCTATTTCACTTCAGATCCCCTGCCCAGTGCAGTTTTGCCTGCTCTGAAGCAAGCTTGTCCCTGCAGCAAAATGGCTGATGCCTCCTGTTAAGCAGTTGGAATGCAGCTGTGAGTTGTCAGCTCCACCCCTGGTGAGTCAGGAGCCCGCCCACAAGCTGCCAGCAGCCAGCCCAGGCACAGGCACTGTAGCTGGCTGTTGGTGGCTCCAAACAAAGTCTAAAAGAGCTTTTTTGGTTGCCTATTTCACTTCAGATCCCCTGCCCAGTGCAGTTTTGCCTGCTCTGAAGCAAGTTTGTCCCTGCAGCAAAATGGCTGATGCCTCGTGGTAAGCAGTTGGAATGCAGCTGTGAGTTGTCAGCTCCACCCCTGGTGAGTCAGGAGCCCGCCCACAAGCTGCCAGCAGCCAGCCCAGGCACAGGCACTGTAGCTGGCTGTTGGTGGCTCCAAACAAAGTCTAAAAGAGCTTTTTTGGTTGCCTATTTCACTTCAGATCCCCTGCCCAGTGCAGTTCTGCCTGCTCTGAAACAAGTTTGTCCCTGCAGCAAAATGGCTGATGCCTCGTGGAAAGCACTTGGAATGCAGCTGTGAGTTGTCAGCTCCACCCCTGGTGAGTCAGGAGCCCGCCCACAAGCTGCCAGCAGCCAGACAGGCACAGGCACTGTAGCTGGCTGTTGGTGGCTCCAAACAAAGTCTAAAAGAGCTTTTTTGGTTGCCCATTTCACTTCAGATCCCCTGCCCAGTGCAGTTTTGCCTGCTCTGAAGCAAGTTTGTCCCTGCAGCAAAATGGCTGACGCCTCGTGGTAAGCAGTTGCAATGCAGCTGTGAGTTTTCAGCTCCACCCCTGGTGAGTCAGGAGCCCGCCCACAAGCTGCCAGCAGCCAGCCCAGGCACAGGCACTGTAGCTGGCTGTTGGTGGCTCCAAACAAAGTCTAAAAGAGCTTTTTTGGTTGCCTATTTCACTTCAGATCCCCTGCCCAGTGCAGTTTTGCCTGCTCTGAAGCAAGTTTGTCCCTGCAGCAAAATGGCTGATGCCTCGTGGTAAGCAGTTGGAATGCAGCTGTGAGTTGTCAGCTCCACCCCTGGTGAGTCAGGAGCCCGCCCACAAGCTGCCAGCAGCCAGCCCAGGCACAGGCACTGTAGCTGGCTGTTGGTGGCTCCAAACAAAGTCTAAAAGAGCTTTTTTGGTTGCCTATTTCACTTCAGATCCCCTGCCCAGTGCAGTTTTGCCTGCTCTGAAGCAAGTTTGTCCCTGCAGCAAAATGGCTGATGCCTCCTGTAAGCAGTTGGAATGCAGCTGTGAGTTGTCAGCTCCACCCCTGGTGAGTCAGGAGCCCGCCCACAAGCTGCCAGCAGCCAAACAGGCACAGGCACTGTAGCTGGCTGTTGGTGGCTCCAAACAAAGTCTAAAAGAGCTTTTTGGTTGCCTATTTCACTTCAGATCCCCTGCCCAGTGCAGTTTTGCCTGCTCTGAAGCAAGTTTGTCCCTGCAGCAAAATGGCTGATGCCTCGTGGTAAGCAGTTGGAATGCAGCTGTGAGTTGTCAGCTCCACCCCTGGTGAGTCAGGAGCCCGCCCACAAGCTGCCAGCAGCCAGCCCAGGCACAGGCACTGTAGCTGGCTGTTGGTGGCTCCAAACAAAGTCTAAAAGAGCATTTTTGGTTGCCCATTTCACTTCAGATCCCCTGCCCAGTGCAGTTTTGCCTGCTCTGAAGCAATTTTGTCCGTGCAGCAAAATGGCTGATGCCTCCTGGTAAGCAGTTGGAATGCAGCTGTGAGTTGTCAGCTCCACCCCTGGTGAGTCAGGAGCCCGCCCACAAGCTGCCAGCAGCCAGCCCAGGCACAGGCACCGTAGCTGGCTGTTGGTGGCTCCAAACAAAGTCTAAAAGAGCTTTTTTGGTTGCCTATTTCACTTCAGATCCCCTGCCCAGTGCAGTTTTGCCTGCTCTGAAGCAAGTTTGTCCCTGCAGCAAAATGGCTGATGCCTCCTGGTAAGTAGTCAGCTCCGCCCCTGGTGAGTCAGGAGCCCGCCCACAAGCTGCCAGCAGCCAGCCCAGGCACAGGCACCGTAGCTGGCTGTTGGTGGCTCCAAACAAAGTCTAAAAGAGCTTTTTTGGTTGCCCATTTCACTTCAGATCCCCTGCCCAGTGCAGTTTTGCCTGCTCTGAAGCAAGTTTGTCCCTGCAGCAAAATGGCTGACGCCTCGTGGTAAGCAGTTGGAATGCAGCTGTGAGTTGTCAGCTCCACCCCTGGTGAGTCAGGAGCCCGCCCACAAGCTGCCAGCAGCCAGCCCAGGCACAGGCACTGTAGCTGGCTGTTGGTGGCTCCAAACAAAGTCTAAAAGAGCTTTTTTGGTTGCCTATTTCACTTCAGATCCCCTGCCCAGTGCAGTTTTGCCTGCTCTGAAGCAAGTTTGTCCCTGCAGCAAAATGGCTGATGCCTCGTGGTAAGCAGTTGGAATGCAGCTGTGAGTTGTCAGCTCCACCCCTGGTGAGTCAGGAGCCCGCCCACAAGCTGCCAGCAGCCAGCCCAGGCACAGGCACTGTAGCTGGCTGTTGGTGGCTCCAAACAAAGTCTAAAAGAGCTTTTTTGGTTGCCTATTTCACTTCAGATCCCCTGCCCAGTGCAGTTTTGCCTGCTCTGAAGCAATTTTGTCCGTGCAGCAAAATGGCTGATGCCTCGTGGTAAGCAGTTGGAATGCAGCTGTGAGTTGTCAGCTCCACCCCTGGTGAGTCAGGAGCCCGCCCACAAGCTGCCAGCAGCCAGCCCAGGCACAGGCACTGTAGCTGGCTGTTGGTGGCTCCAAACAAAGTCTAAAAGAGCTTTTTTGGTTGCCTATTTCACTTCAGATCCCCTGCCCAGTGCAGTTCTGCCTGCTCTGAAACAAGTTTGTCCCTGCAGCAAAATGGCTGATGCCTCGTGGTAAGCAGTTGGAATGCAGCTGTGAGTTGTCAGCTCCACCCCTGGTGAGTCAGGAGCCCGCCCACAAGCTGCCAGCAGCCAGCCCAGGCACAGGCACCTGTAGCTGGCTGTTGGTGGCTCCAAACAAAGTCTAAAAGAGCTTTTTTGGTTGCCCATTTCACTTCAGATCCCCTGCCCAGTGCAGTTTTGCCTGCTCTGAAGCAAGTTTGTCCCTGCAGCAAAATGGCTGACGCCTCGTGGTAAGCAGTTGCAATGCAGCTGTGAGTTGTCAGCTCCACCCCTGGTGAGTCAGGAGCCCGCCCACAAGCTGCCAGCAGCCAGCCCAGGCACAGGCACTGTAGCTGGCTGTTGGTGGCTCCAAACAAAGTCTAAAAGAGCTTTTTTGGTTGCCTATTTCACTTCAGATCCCCTGCCCAGTGCAGTTTTGCCTGCTCTGAAGCAAGTTTGTCCCTGCAGCAAAATGGCTGACGCCTCGTGGTAAGCAGTTGGAATGCAGCTGTGAGTTGTCAGCTCCACCCCTGGTGAGTCAGGAGCCCGCCCACAAGCTGCCAGCAGCCAAAACAGGCACAGGCACTGTAGCTGGCTGTTGGTGGCTCCAAACAAAGTCTAAAAGAGCTTTTTGGTTGCCTATTTCACTTCAGATCCCCTGCCCAGTGCAGTTTTGCCTGCTCTGAAGCAAGCTTGTCCCTGCAGCAAAATGGCTGATGCCTCGTGGTAAGCAGTTGGAATGCAGCTGTGAGTTGTCAGCTCCACCCCTGGTGAGTCAGGAGCCCGCCCACAAGCTGCCAGCAGCCAGCCCAGGCACAGGCACTGTAGCTGGCTGTTGGTGGCTCCAAACAAAGTCTAAAAGAGCTTTTTTGGTTGCCTATTTCACTTCAGATCCCCTGCCCAGTGCAGTTTTGCCTGCTCTGAAGCAAGTTTGTCCCTGCAGCAAAATGGCTGACGCCTCGTGGAAAGCAGTTGGAATGCAGCTGTGAGTTGTCAGCTCCACCCCTGGTGAGTCAGGAGCCCGCCCACAAGCTGCCAGCAGCCAGCACAGGCACAGGCACTGTAGCTGGCTGTTGGTGGCTCCAAACAAAGTCTAAAAGAGCTTTTTTGGTTGCCTATTTCACTTCAGATCCCCTGCCCAGTGCAGTTTTGCCTGCTCTGAAGCAAGTTTGTCCCTGCAGCAAAATGGCTGATGCCTCGTGGTAAGCAGTTGGAATGCAGCTGTGAGTTGTCAGCTCCACCCCTGGTGAGTCAGGAGCCCGCCCACAAGCTGCCAGCAGCCAGCCCAGGCACAGGCACTGTAGCTGGCTGTTGGTGGCTCCAAACAAAGTCTAAAAGAGCATTTTTGGTTGCCCATTTCACTTCAGATCCCCTGCCCAGTGCAGTTTTGCCTGCTCTGAAACAAGTTTGTCCCTGCAGCAAAATGGCTGATGCCTCCTGGTAAGCAGTTGGAATGCAGCTGTGAGTTGTCAGCTCCACCCCTGGTGAGTCAGGAGCCCGCCCACAAGCTGCCAGCAGCCAGCCCAGGCACAGGCACTGTAGCTGGCTGTTGGTGGCTCCAAACAAAGTCTAAAAGAGCTTTTTTGGTTGCCTATTTCACTTCAGATCCCCTGCCCAGTGCAGTTTTGCCTGCTCTGAAGCAAGTTTGTCCCTGCAGCAAAATGGCTGACGCCTCGTGGAAAGCAGTTGGAATGCAGCTGTGAGTTGTCAGCTCCACCCCTGGTGAGTCAGGAGCCCGCCCACAAGCTGCCAGCAGCCAGACCAGGCACAGGCACTGTAGCTGGCTGTTGGTGGCTCCAAACAAAGTCTAAAAGAGCTTTTTGGTTGCCTATTTCACTTCAGATCCCCTGCCCAGTGCAGTTTTGCCTGCTCTGAAGCAAGTTTGTCCCTGCAGCAAAATGGATGATGCCACGTGGTAAGCAGTCAGCTCCACTCCTGGTGAGTCAGGAGCCCGCCCACAAGCTGCCAGCAGCCAGCACAGGCACAGGCACCGTAGCTGGCTGTTGGTGGCTCCAAACAAAGTCTAAAAGAGCATTATTGGTTGACCATTTCACTTCAGATCCCCTGCCCAGTGCAGTTTTGCCTGCTCTGAAGCAAGTTTGTCCCTGCAGCAAAATGGCTGATGCCTCCTGGTAAGCAGTTGGAATGCAGCTGTGAGTTGTCAGCTCCACCCCTGGTGAGTCAGGAGCCCGCCCACAAGCTGCCAGCAGCCAGCCCAGGCACAGGCACTGTAGCTGGCTGTTGGTGGCTCCAAACAAAGTCTAAAAGAGCTTTTTTGGTTGCCTATTTCACTTCAGATCCCCTGCCCAGTGCAGTTTTGCCTGCTCTGAAGCAAGTTTGTCCCTGCAGCAAAATGGCTGATGCCTCGTGGTAAGCAGTTGGAATGCAGCTGTGAGTTGTCAGCTCCACCCCTGGTGAGTCAGGAGCCCGCCCACAAGCTGCCAGCAGCCAGCCCAGGCACAGGCACTGTAGCTGGCTGTTGGTGGCTCCAAACAAAGTCTAAAAGAGCTTTTTTGGTTGCCTATTTCACTTCAGATCCCCTGCCCAGTGCAGTTCTGCCTGCTCTGAAACAAGTTTGTCCCTGCAGCAAAATGGCTGATGCCTCCTGGTAAGTAGTCATCTCCGCCCCTGGTGAGTCAGGAGCCCGCCCACAAGCTGCCAGCAGCCAGCCCAGGCACAGGCACTGTAGCTGGCTGTTGGTGGCTCCAAACAAAGTCTAAAAGAGCTTTTTGGTTGCCCATTTCACTTCAGATCCCCTGCCCAGTGCAGTTTTGCCTGCTCTGAAGCAAGTTTGTCCCTGCAGCAAAATGGCTGATGCCTCGTGGTAAGCAGTTGGAATGCAGCTGTGAGTTGTCAGCTCCACCCCTGGTGAGTCAGGAGCCCGCCCACAAGCTGCCAGCAGCCAGCCCAGGCACAGGCACTGTAGCTGGCTGTTGGTGGCTCCAAACAAAGTCTAAAAGAGCTTTTTTGGTTGCCTATTTCACTTCAGATCCCCTGCCCAGTGCAGTTTTGCCTGCTCTGAAGCAAGTTTGTCCCTGCAGCAAAATGGCTGACGCCTCGTGGTAAGCAGTTGCAATGCAGCTGTGAGTTGTCAGCTCCACCCCTGGTGAGTCAGGAGCCCGCCCACAAGCTGCCAGCAGCCAGCACAGGCACAGGCACTGTAGCTGGCTGTTGGTGGCTCCAAACAAAGTCTAAAAGAGCTTTTTTGGTTGCCTATTTCACTTCAGATCCCCTGCCCAGTGCAGTTTTGCCTGCTCTGAAGCAAGCTTGTCCCTGCAGCAAAATGGCTGATGCCTCGTGGTAAGCAGTTGGAATGCAGCTGTGAGTTGTCAGCTCCACCCCTGGTGAGTCAGGAGCCCGCCCACAAGCTGCCAGCAGCCAGCACAGGCACAGGCACTGTAGCTGGCTGTTGGTGGCTCCAAACAAAGTCTAAAAGAGCTTTTTTGGTTGCCTATTTCACTTCAGATCCCCTGCCCAGTGCAGTTTTGCCTGCTCTGAAGCAAGTTTGTCCCTGCAGCAAAATGGCTGATGCCTCCTGGTAAGCAGTTGGAATGCAGCTGTGAGTTGTCAGCTCCACCCCTGGTGAGTCAGGAGCCCGCCCACAAGCTGCCAGCAGCCAGCCCAGGCACAGGCACTGTAGCTGGCTGTTGGTGGCTCCAAACAAAGTCTAAAAGAGCTTTTTTGGTTGCCTATTTCACTTCAGATCCCCTGCCCAGTGCAGTTTTGCCTGCTCTGAAGCAAGTTTGTCCCTGCAGCAAAATGGCTGACGCCTCGTGGTAAGCAGTTGGAATGCAGCTGTGAGTTGTCAGCTCCACCCCTGGTGAGTCAGGAGCCCGCCCACAAGCTGCCAGCAGCCAGCCCAGGCACAGGCACTGTAGCTGGCTGTTGGTGGCTCCAAACAAAGTCTAAAAGAGCTTTTTTGGTTGCCTATTTCACTTCAGATCCCCTGCCCAGTGCAGTTTTGCCTGCTCTGAAGCAAGTTTGTCCTGCAGCAAAATGGCTGATGCCTCGTGGTAAGCAGTTGGAATGCAGCTGTGAGTTGTCAGCTCCACCCCTGGTGAGTCAGGAGCCCGCCCACAAGCTGCCAGCAGCCAGCCCAGGCACAGGCACTGTAGCTGGCTGTTGGTGGCTCCAAACAAAGTCTAAAAGAGCTTTTTTGGTTGCCCATTTCACTTCAGATCCCCTGCCCAGTGCAGTTTTGCCTGCTCTGAAGCAAGTTTGTCCCTGCAGCAAAATGGCTGACGCCTCGTGGTAAGCAGTTGCAATGCAGCTGTGAGTTTTCAGCTCCACCCCTGGTGAGTCAGGAGCCCGCCCACAAGCTGCCAGCAGCCAGCCCAGGCACAGGCACTGTAGCTGGCTGTTGGTGGCTCCAAACAAAGTCTAAAAGAGCTTTTTTGGTTGCCTATTTCACTTCAGATCCCCTGCCCAGTGCAGTTTTGCCTGCTCTGAAGCAAGTTTGTCCCTGCAGCAAAATGGCTGATGCCTCGTGGTAAGCAGTTGGAATGCAGCTGTGAGTTGTCAGCTCCACCCCTGGTGAGTCAGGAGCCCGCCCACAAGCTGCCAGCAGCCAGCCCAGGCACAGGCACTGTAGCTGGCTGTTGGTGGCTCCAAACAAAGTCTAAAAGAGCATTTTTGGTTGCCTATTTCACTTCAGATCCCCTGCCCAGTGCAGTTTTGCCTGCTCTGAAGCAAGTTTGTCCCTGCAGCAAAATGGCTGATGCCTCGTGGTAAGCAGTTGGAATGCAGCTGTGAGTTGTCAGCTCCACCCCTGGTGAGTCAGGAGCCCGCCCACAAGCTGCCAGCAGCCAGCCCAGGCACAGGCACTGTAGCTGGCTGTTGGTGGCTCCAAACAAAGTCTAAAAGAGCTTTTTTGGTTGCCTATTTCACTTCAGATCCCCTGCCCAGTGCAGTTTTGCCTGCTCTGAAGCAAGTTTGTCCCTGCAGCAAAATGGCTGATGCCTCGTGGTAAGCAGTTGGAATGCAGCTGTGAGTTGTCAGCTCCACCCCTGGTGAGTCAGGAGCCCGCCCACAAGCTGCCAGCAGCCAGCCCAGGCACAGGCACTGTAGCTGGCTGTTGGTGGCTCCAAACAAAGTCTAAAAGAGCTTTTTTGGTTGCCTATTTCACTTCAGATCCCCTGCCCAGTGCAGTTTTGCCTGCTCTGAAGCAAGCTTGTCCCTGCAGCAAAATGGCTGATGCCTCGTGGTAAGCAGTTGGAATGCAGCTGTGAGTTGTCAGCTCCACCCCTGGTGAGTCAGGAGCCCGCCCACAAGCTGCCAGCAGCCAGCCCAGGCACAGGCACTGTAGCTGGCTGTTGGTGGCTCCAAACAAAGTCTAAAAGAGCTTTTTTGGTTGCCTATTTCACTTCAGATCCCCTGCCCAGTGCAGTTTTGCCTGCTCTGAAACAAGTTTGTCCCTGCAGCAAAATGGCTGACGCCTCGTGGAAAGCAGTTGGAATGCAGCTGTGAGTTGTCAGCTCCACCCCTGGTGAGTCAGGAGCCCGCCCACAAGCTGCCAGCAGCCAGCCCAGGCACAGGCACTGTAGCTGGCTGTTGGTGGCTCCAAACAAAGTCTAAAAGAGCTTTTTTGGTTGCCCATTTCACTTCAGATCCCCTGCCCAGTGCAGTTTTGCCTGCTCTGAAGCAAGTTTGTCCCTGCAGCAAAATGGCTGATGCCTCGTGGTAAGCAGTTGGAATGCAGCTGTGAGTTGTCAGCTCCACCCCTGGTGAGTCAGGAGCCCGCCCACAAGCTGCCAGCAGCCAGCCCAGGCACAGGCACTGTAGCTGGCTGTTGGTGGCTCCAAACAAAGTCTAAAAGAGCATTTTTGGTTGCCTATTTCACTTCAGATCCCCTGCCCAGTGCAGTTTTGCCTGCTCTGAAGCAAGTTTGTCCCTGCAGCAAAATGGCTGATGCCTCGTGGTAAGCAGTTGGAATGCAGCTGTGAGTTGTCAGCTCCACCCCTGGTGAGTCAGGAGCCCGCCCACAAGCTGCCAGCAGCCAGCCCAGGCACAGGCACTGTAGCTGGCTGTTGGTGGCTCCAAACAAAGTCTAAAAGAGCTTTTTTGGTTGCCTATTTCACTTCAGATCCCCTGCCCAGTGCAGTTTTGCCTGCTCTGAAGCAAGTTTGTCCCTGCAGCAAAATGGCTGATGCCTCGTGGTAAGCAGTTGGAATGCAGCTGTGAGTTGTCAGCTCCACCCCTGGTGAGTCAGGAGCCCGCCCACAAGCTGCCAGCAGCCAGCCCAGGCACAGGCACTGTAGCTGGCTGTTGGTGGCTCCAAACAAAGTCTAAAAGAGCTTTTTTGGTTGCCTATTTCACTTCAGATCCCCTGCCCAGTGCAGTTTTGCCTGCTCTGAAACAAGTTTGTCCCTGCAGCAAAATGGCTGATGCCTCCTGGTAAGTAGTCAGCTCCGCCCCTGGTGAGTCAGGAGCCCGCCCACAAGCTGCCAGCAGCCAGCCCAGGCACAGGCACCGTAGCTGGCTGTTGGTGGCTCCAAACAAAGTCTAAAAGAGCTTTTTTGGTTGCCCATTTCACTTCAGATCCCCTGCCCAGTGCAGTTTTGCCTGCTCTGAAGCAAGTTTGTCCCTGCAGCAAAATGGCTGACGCCTCGTGGTAAGCAGTTGGAATGCAGCTGTGAGTTGTCAGCTCCACCCCTGGTGAGTCAGGAGCCCGCCCACAAGCTGCCAGCAGCCAGCCCAGGCACAGGCACTGTAGCTGGCTGTTGGTGGCTCCAAACAAAGTCTAAAAGAGCTTTTTTGGTTGCCTATTTCACTTCAGATCCCCTGCCCAGTGCAGTTTTGCCTGCTCTGAAGCAAGTTTGTCCCTGCAGCAAAATGGCTGATGCCTCCTGGTAAGCAGTTGGAATGCAGCTGTGAGTTGTCAGCTCCACCCCTGGTGAGTCAGGAGCCCGCCCACAAGCTGCCAGCAGCCAGCCCAGGCACAGGCACTGTAGCTGGCTGTTGGTGGCTCCAAACAAAGTCTAAAAGAGCTTTTTTGGTTGCCTATTTCACTTCAGATCCCCTGCCCAGTGCAGTTTTGCCTGCTCTGAAGCAAGTTTGTCCCTGCAGCAAAATGGCTGATGCCTCGTGGTAAGCAGTTGGAATGCAGCTGTGAGTTGTCAGCTCCACCCCTGGTGAGTCAGGAGCCCGCCCACAAGCTGCCAGCAGCCAGCCCAGGCACAGGCACTGTAGCTGGCTGTTGGTGGCTCCAAACAAAGTCTAAAAGAGCTTTTTTGGTTGCCTATTTCACTTCAGATCCCCTGCCCAGTGCAGTTTTGCCTGCTCTGAAGCAAGTTTGTCCCTGCAGCAAAATGGCTGATGCCTCGTGGTAAGCAGTTGGAATGCAGCTGTGAGTTGTCAGCTCCACCCCTGGTGAGTCAGGAGCCCGCCCACAAGCTGCCAGCAGCCAGCCCAGGCACAGGCACTGTAGCTGGCTGTTGGTGGCTCCAAACAAAGTCTAAAAGAGCTTTTTTGGTTGCCTATTTCACTTCAGATCCCCTGCCCAGTGCAGTTTTGCCTGCTCTGAAGCAAGTTTGTCCCTGCAGCAAAATGGCTGATGCCTCGTGGTAAGCAGTTGGAATGCAGCTGTGAGTTGTCAGCTCCACCCCTGGTGAGTCAGGAGCCCGCCCACAAGCTGCCAGCAGCCAGCCCAGGCACAGGCACCTGTAGCTGGCTGTTGGTGGCTCCAAACAAAGTCTAAAAGAGCTTTTTTGGTTGCCTATTTCACTTCAGATCCCCTGCCCAGTGCAGTTTTGCCTGCTCTGAAGCAAGTTTGTCCCTGCAGCAAAATGGCTGATGCCTCGTGGTAAGCAGTTGGAATGCAGCTGTGAGTTGTCAGCTCCACCCCTGGTGAGTCAGGAGCCCGCCCACAAGCTGCCAGCAGCCAGCCCAGGCACAGGCACTGTAGCTGGCTGTTGGTGGCTCCAAACAAAGTCTAAAAGAGCTTTTTTGGTTGCCTATTTCACTTCAGATCCCCTGCCCAGTGCAGTTTTGCCTGCTCTGAAGCAAGCTTGTCCCTGCAGCAAAATGGCTGATGCCTCGTGGTAAGCAGTTGGAATGCAGCTGTGAGTTGTCAGCTCCACCCCTGGTGAGTCAGGAGCCCGCCCACAAGCTGCCAGCAGCCAGCCCAGGCACAGGCACTGTAGCTGGCTGTTGGTGGCTCCAAACAAAGTCTAAAAGAGCATTTTTGGTTGCCTATTTCACTTCAGATCCCCTGCCCAGTGCAGTTTTGCCTGCTCTGAAGCAAGTTTGTCCCTGCAGCAAAATGGCTGATGCCTCGTGGTAAGCAGTTGGAATGCAGCTGTGAGTTGTCAGCTCCACCCCTGGTGAGTCAGGAGCCCGCCCACAAGCTGCCAGCAGCCAGCCCAGGCACAGGCACTGTAGCTGGCTGTTGGTGGCTCCAAACAAAGTCTAAAAGAGCTTTTTTGGTTGCCTATTTCACTTCAGATCCCCTGCCCAGTGCAGTTTTGCCTGCTCTGAAGCAAGTTTGTCCCTGCAGCAAAATGGCTGATGCCTCGTGGTAAGCAGTTGGAATGCAGCTGTGAGTTGTCAGCTCCACCCCTGGTGAGTCAGGAGCCCGCCCACAAGCTGCCAGCAGCCAGCCCAGGCACAGGCACTGTAGCTGGCTGTTGGTGGCTCCAAACAAAGTCTAAAAGAGCTTTTTTGGTTGCCTATTTCACTTCAGATCCCCTGCCCAGTGCAGTTTTGCCTGCTCTGAAGCAAGTTTGTCCCTGCAGCAAAATGGCTGATGCCTCGTGGTAAGCAGTTGGAATGCAGCTGTGAGTTGTCAGCTCCACCCCTGGTGAGTCAGGAGCCCGCCCACAAGCTGCCAGCAGCCAGCCCAGGCACAGGCACTGTAGCTGGCTGTTGGTGGCTCCAAACAAAGTCTAAAAGAGCTTTTTTGGTTGCCTATTTCACTTCAGATCCCCTGCCCAGTGCAGTTTTGCCTGCTCTGAAGCAAGTTTGTCCCTGCAGCAAAATGGCTGATGCCTCGTGGTAAGCAGTTGGAATGCAGCTGTGAGTTGTCAGCTCCACCCCTGGTGAGTCAGGAGCCCGCCCACAAGCTGCCAGCAGCCAGCCCAGGCACAGGCACTGTAGCTGGCTGTTGGTGGCTCCAAACAAAGTCTAAAAGAGCTTTTTTGGTTGCCTATTTCACTTCAGATCCCCTGCCCAGTGCAGTTTTGCCTGCTCTGAAGCAAGTTTGTCCCTGCAGCAAAATGGCTGACGCCTCGTGGTAAGCAGTTGGAATGCAGCTGTGAGTTTGTCAGCTCTGCACCCCTGGTGAGTCAGGAGCCCGCCCACAAGCTGCCAGCAGCCAGCCCAGGCACAGGCACTGTAGCTGGCTGTTGGTGGCTCCAAACAAAGTCTAAAAGAGCATTTTGGTTGCCTATTTCACTTCAGATCCCCTGCCCAGTGCAGTTTTGCCTGCTCTGAAGCAAGTTTGTCCCTGCAGCAAAATGGCTGATGCCTCGTGGTAAGCAGTTGGAATGCAGCTGTGAGTTGTCAGCTCCACCCCTGGTGAGTCAGGAGCCCGCCCACAAGCTGCCAGCAGCCAGCCCAGGCACAGGCACTGTAGCTGGCTGTTGGTGGCTCCAAACAAAGTCTAAAAGAGCTTTTTTGGTTGCCTATTTCACTTCAGATCCCCTGCCCAGTGCAGTTTTGCCTGCTCTGAAGCAAGCTTGTCCCTGCAGCAAAATGGCTGATGCCTCGTGGTAAGCAGTTGGAATGCAGCTGTGAGTTGTCAGCTCCACCCCTGGTGAGTCAGGAGCCCGCCCACAAGCTGCCAGCAGCCAGCCCAGGCACAGGCACTGTAGCTGGCTGTTGGTGGCTCCAAACAAAGTCTAAAAGAGCTTTTTTGGTTGCCTATTTCACTTCAGATCCCCTGCCCAGTGCAGTTTTGCCTGCTCTGAAGCAAGTTTGTCCCTGCAGCAAAATGGCTGATGCCTCCTGTTAAGCAGTTGGAATGCAGCTGTGAGTTGTCAGCTCCACCCCTGGTGAGTCAGGAGCCCGCCCACAAGCTGCCAGCAGCCAAAACAGGCACAGGCACTGTAGCTGGCTGTTGGTGGCTCCAAACAAAGTCTAAAAGAGCTTTTTTGGTTGCCTATTTCACTTCAGATCCCCTGCCCAGTGCAGTTTTGCCTGCTCTGAAGCAAGTTTGTCCCTGCAGCAAAATGGCTGATGCCTCCTGGTAAGCAGTTGGAATGCAGCTGTGAGTTGTCAGCTCCACCCCTGGTGAGTCAGGAGCCCGCCCACAAGCTGCCAGCAGCCAAAACAGGCACAGGCACTGTAGCTGGCTGTTGGTGGCTCCAAACAAAGTCTAAAAGAGCTTTTTTGGTTGCCTATTTCACTTCAGATCCCCTGCCCAGTGCAGTTTTGCCTGCTCTGAAGCAAGTTTGTCCCTGCAGCAAAATGGCTGACGCCTCGTGGTAAGCAGTTGCAATGCAGCTGTGAGTTTTCAGCTGCACCCTGGTGAGTCAGGAGCCCGCCCACAAGCTGCCAGCAGCCAGCCCAAACAGGCACTGTAGCTGGCTGTTGGTGGCTCCAAACAAAGTCTAAAAGAGCTTTTTTGGTTGCCTATTTCACTTCAGATCCCCTGCCCAGTGCAGTTTTGCCTGCTCTGAAGCAAGTTTGTCCCTGCAGCAAAATGGCTGATGCCTCGTGGTAAGCAGTTGGAATGCAGCTGTGAGTTGTCAGCTCCACCCCTGGTGAGTCAGGAGCCCGCCCACAAGCTGCCAGCAGCCAGCCCAGGCACAGGCACTGTAGCTGGCTGTTGGTGGCTCCAAACAAAGTCTAAAAGAGCATTTTTGGTTGCCTATTTCACTTCAGATCCCCTGCCCAGTGCAGTTTTGCCTGCTCTGAAGCAAGTTTGTCCCTGCAGCAAAATGGCTGATGCCTCGTGGTAAGCAGTTGGAATGCAGCTGTGAGTTGTCAGCTCCACCCCTGGTGAGTCAGGAGCCCGCCCACAAGCTGCCAGCAGCCAGCCCAGGCACAGGCACTGTAGCTGGCTGTTGGTGGCTCCAAACAAAGTCTAAAAGAGCTTTTTTGGTTGCCTATTTCACTTCAGATCCCCTGCCCAGTGCAGTTTTGCCTGCTCTGAAGCAAGTTTGTCCCTGCAGCAAAATGGCTGACGCCTCGTGGTAAGCAGTTGGAATGCAGCTGTGAGTTGTCAGCTCCACCCCTGGTGAGTCAGGAGCCCGCCCACAAGCTGCCAGCAGCCAGCCCAGGCACAGGCACCGTAGCTGGCTGTTGGTGGCTCCAAACAAAGTCTAAAAGAGCTTTTTTGGTTGCCTATTTCACTTCAGATCCCCTGCCCAGTGCAGTTTTGCCTGCTCTGAAACAAGTTTGTCCCTGCAGCAAAATGGCTGATGCCTCCGTGGTAAGCAGTTGGAATGCAGCTGTGAGTTGTCAGCTCCACCCCTGGTGAGTCAGGAGCCCGCCCACAAGCTGCCAGCAGCCAAAACAGGCACAGGCACTGTAGCTGGCTGTTGGTGGCTCCAAACAAAGTCTAAAAGAGCTTTTTTGGTTGCCTATTTCACTTCAGATCCCCTGCCCAGTGCAGTTTTGCCTGCTCTGAAGCAAGTTTGTCCCTGCAGCAAAATGGCTGATGCCTCCTGGTAAGCAGTTGGAATGCAGCTGTGAGTTGTCAGCTCCACCCCTGGTGAGTCAGGAGCCCGCCCACAAGCTGCCAGCAGCCAAGGCACAGGCACTGTAGCTGGCTGTTGGTGGCTCCAAACAAAGTCTAAAAGAGCTTTTTTGGTTGCCTATTTCACTTCAGATCCCCTGCCCAGTGCAGTTTTGCCTGCTCTGAAGCAAGTTTGTCCCTGCAGCAAAATGGCTGACGCCTCGTGGTAAGCAGTTGGAATGCAGCTGTGAGTTGTCAGCTCCACCCCTGGTGAGTCAGGAGCCCGCCCACAAGCTGCCAGCAGCCAGCCCAGGCACAGGCACTGTAGCTGGCTGTTGGTGGCTCCAAACAAAGTCTAAAAGAGCTTTTTGGTTGCCTATTTCACTTCAGATCCCCTGCCCAGTGCAGTTTTGCCTGCTCTGAAGCAAGTTTGTCCCTGCAGCAAAATGGCTGATGCCTCGTGGTAAGCAGTTGGAATGCAGCTGTGAGTTGTCAGCTCCACCCCTGGTGAGTCAGGAGCCCGCCCACAAGCTGCCAGCAGCCAGCCCAGGCACAGGCACTGTAGCTGGCTGTTGGTGGCTCCAAACAAAGTCTAAAAGAGCTTTTTTGGTTGCCTATTTCACTTCAGATCCCCTGCCCAGTGCAGTTTTGCCTGCTCTGAAGCAAGTTTGTCCCTGCAGCAAAATGGCTGATGCCTCGTGGTAAGCAGTTGGAATGCAGCTGTGAGTTGTCAGCTCCACCCCTGGTGAGTCAGGAGCCCGCCCACAAGCTGCCAGCAGCCAGCCCAGGCACAGGCACTGTAGCTGGCTGTTGGTGGCTCCAAACAAAGTCTAAAAGAGCTTTTTTGGTTGCCTATTTCACTTCAGATCCCCTGCCCAGTGCAGTTTTGCCTGCTCTGAAGCAAGTTTGTCCCTGCAGCAAAATGGCTGATGCCTCGTGGTAAGCAGTTGCAATGCAGCTGTGAGTTGTCAGCTCCACCCCTGGTGAGTCAGGAGCCCGCCCACAAGCTGCCAGCAGCCAGCCCAGGCACAGGCACTGTAGCTGGCTGTTGGTGGCTCCAAACAAAGTCTAAAAGAGCTTTTTTGGTTGCCTATTTCACTTCAGATCCCCTGCCCAGTGCAGTTTTGCCTGCTCTGAAGCAAGTTTGTCCCTGCAGCAAAATGGCTGATGCCTCGTGGTAAGCAGTTGGAATGCAGCTGTGAGTTGTCAGCTCCACCCCTGGTGAGTCAGGAGCCCGCCCACAAGCTGCCAGCAGCCAGCCCAGGCACAGGCACTGTAGCTGGCTGTTGGTGGCTCCAAACAAAGTCTAAAAGAGCTTTTTTGGTTGCCTATTTCACTTCAGATCCCCTGCCCAGTGCAGTTTTGCCTGCTCTGAAGCAAGTTTGTCCCTGCAGCAAAATGGCTGACGCCTCGTGGAAAGCAGTTGGAATGCAGCTGTGAGTTGTCAGCTCCACCCCTGGTGAGTCAGGAGCCCGCCCACAAGCTGCCAGCAGCCAGCCCAGGCACAGGCACTGTAGCTGGCTGTTGGTGGCTCCAAACAAAGTCTAAAAGAGCTTTTTTGGTTGCCTATTTCACTTCAGATCCCCTGCCCAGTGCAGTTTTGCCTGCTCTGAAGCAAGTTTGTCCCTGCAGCAAAATGGCTGACGCCTCGTGGAAAGCACTTGGAATGCAGCTGTGAGTTGTCAGCTCCACCCCTGGTGAGTCAGGAGCCCGCCCACAAGCTGCCAGCAGCCAGCCCAGGCACAGGCACTGTAGCTGGCTGTTGGTGGCTCCAAACAAAGTCTAAAAGAGCTTTTTTGGTTGCCCATTTCACTTCAGATCCCCTGCCCAGTGCAGTTTTGCCTGCTCTGAAGCAAGTTTGTCCCTGCAGCAAAATGGCTGATGCCTCGTGGTAAGCAGTTGGAATGCAGCTGTGAGTTGTCAGCTCCACCCCTGGTGAGTCAGGAGCCCGCCCACAAGCTGCCAGCAGCCAGCCCAGGCACAGGCACTGTAGCTGGCTGTTGGTGGCTCCAAACAAAGTCTAAAAGAGCTTTTTTGGTTGCCTATTTCACTTCAGATCCCCTGCCCAGTGCAGTTTTGCCTGCTCTGAAGCAATTTTGTCCGTGCAGCAAAATGGCTGACGCCTCGTGGAAAGCACTTGGAATGCAGCTGTGAGTTGTCAGCTCCACCCCTGGTGAGTCAGGAGCCCGCCCACAAGCTGCCAGCAGCCAGCCCAGGCACAGGCACTGTAGCTGGCTGTTGGTGGCTCCAAACAAAGTCTAAAAGAGCTTTTTTGGTTGCCTATTTCACTTCAGATCCCCTGCCCAGTGCAGTTTTGCCTGCTCTGAAGCAAGTTTGTCCCTGCAGCAAAATGGCTGATGCCTCGTGGTAAGCAGTTGGAATGCAGCTGTGAGTTGTCAGCTCCACCCCTGGTGAGTCAGGAGCCCGCCCACAAGCTGCCAGCAGCCAGCCCAGGCACAGGCACTGTAGCTGGCTGTTGGTGGCTCCAAACAAAGTCTAAAAGAGCTTTTTTGGTTGCCTATTTCACTTCAGATCCCCTGCCCAGTGCAGTTTTGCCTGCTCTGAAGCAAGTTTGTCCCTGCAGCAAAATGGCTGATGCCTCGTGGTAAGCAGTTGGAATGCAGCTGTGAGTTGTCAGCTCCACCCCTGGTGAGTCAGGAGCCCGCCCACAAGCTGCCAGCAGCCAGCCCAGGCACAGGCACTGTAGCTGGCTGTTGGTGGCTCCAAACAAAGTCTAAAAGAGCTTTTTTGGTTGCCTATTTCACTTCAGATCCCCTGCCCAGTGCAGTTTTGCCTGCTCTGAAGCAAGTTTGTCCCTGCAGCAAAATGGCTGATGCCTCGTGGTAAGCAGTTGCAATGCAGCTGTGAGTTTTCAGCTCCACCCCTGGTGAGTCAGGAGCCCGCCCACAAGCTGCCAGCAGCCAGCCCAGGCACAGGCACTGTAGCTGGCTGTTGGTGGCTCCAAACAAAGTCTAAAAGAGCTTTTTTGGTTGCCTATTTCACTTCAGATCCCCTGCCCAGTGCAGTTTTGCCTGCTCTGAAGCAAGTTTGTCCCTGCAGCAAAATGGCTGATGCCTCGTGGTAAGCAGTTGGAATGCAGCTGTGAGTTGTCAGCTCCACCTCCTGGTGAGTCAGGAGCCCGCCCACAAGCTGCCAGCAGCCAGCCCAGGCACAGGCACTGTAGCTGGCTGTTGGTGGCTCCAAACAAAGTCTAAAAGAGCTTTTTTGGTTGCCTATTTCACTTCAGATCCCCTGCCCAGTGCAGTTTTGCCTGCTCTGAAGCAAGTTTGTCCCTGCAGCAAAATGGCTGACGCCTCGTGGAAAGCAGTTGGAATGCAGCTGTGAGTTGTCAGCTCCACCCCTGGTGAGTCAGGAGCCCGCCCACAAGCTGCCAGCAGCCAGCCCAGGCACAGGCACTGTAGCTGGCTGTTGGTGGCTCCAAACAAAGTCTAAAAGAGCTTTTTTGGTTGCCTATTTCACTTCAGATCCCCTGCCCAGTGCAGTTTTGCCTGCTCTGAAGCAAGTTTGTCCCTGCAGCAAAATGGCTGATGCCTCGTGGTAAGCAGTTGGAATGCAGCTGTGAGTTGTCAGCTCCACCCCTGGTGAGTCAGGAGCCCGCCCACAAGCTGCCAGCAGCCAGCCCAGGCACAGGCACTGTAGCTGGCTGTTGGTGGCTCCAAACAAAGTCTAAAAGAGCTTTTTTGGTTGCCTATTTCACTTCAGATCCCCTGCCCAGTGCAGTTTTGCCTGCTCTGAAGCAAGTTTGTCCCTGCAGCAAAATGGCTGACGCCTCGTGGTAAGCAGTTGGAATGCAGCTGTGAGTTGTCAGCTCCACCCCTGGTGAGTCAGGAGCCCGCCCACAAGCTGCCAGCAGCCAGCCCAGGCACAGGCACTGTAGCTGGCTGTTGGTGGCTCCAAACAAAGTCTAAAAGAGCTTTTTTGGTTGCCTATTTCACTTCAGATCCCCTGCCCAGTGCAGTTTTGCCTGCTCTGAAGCAAGTTTGTCCCTGCAGCAAAATGGCTGACGCCTCGTGGTAAGCAGTTGCAATGCAGCTGTGAGTTGTCAGCTCCACCCCTGGTGAGTCAGGAGCCCGCCCACAAGCTGCCAGCAGCCAGCCCAGGCACAGGCACCGTAGCTGGCTGTTGGTGGCTCCAAACAAAGTCTAAAAGAGCTTTTTTGGTTGCCTATTTCACTTCAGATCCCCTGCCCAGTGCAGTTTTGCCTGCTCTGAAGCAAGTTTGTCCCTGCAGCAAAATGGCTGATGCCTCGTGGTAAGCAGTTGGAATGCAGCTGTGAGTTGTCAGCTCCACCCCTGGTGAGTCAGGAGCCCGCCCACAAGCTGCCAGCAGCCAGCCCAGGCACAGGCACTGTAGCTGGCTGTTGGTGGCTCCAAACAAAGTCTAAAAGAGCTTTTTTGGTTGCCTATTTCACTTCAGATCCCCTGCCCAGTGCAGTTTTGCCTGCTCTGAAGCAAGTTTGTCCCTGCAGCAAAATGGCTGACGCCTCGTGGAAAGCAGTTGGAATGCAGCTGTGAGTTGTCAGCTCCACCCCTGGTGAGTCAGGAGCCCGCCCACAAGCTGCCAGCAGCCAGCCCAGGCACAGGCACTGTAGCTGGCTGTTGGTGGCTCCAAACAAAGTCTAAAAGAGCTTTTTTGGTTGCCTATTTCACTTCAGATCCCCTGCCCAGTGCAGTTTTGCCTGCTCTGAAACAAGTTTGTCCCTGCAGCAAAATGGCTGATGCCTCGTGGTAAGCAGTTGGAATGCAGCTGTGAGTTGTCAGCTCCACCCCTGGTGAGTCAGGAGCCCGCCCACAAGCTGCCAGCAGCCAGCACAGGCACAGGCACTGTAGCTGGCTGTTGGTGGCTCCAAACAAAGTCTAAAAGAGCTTTTTTGGTTGCCTATTTCACTTCAGATCCCCTGCCCAGTGCAGTTTTGCCTGCTCTGAAGCAAGTTTGTCCCTGCAGCAAAATGGCTGATGCCTCGTGGTAAGCAGTTGGAATGCAGCTGTGAGTTGTCAGCTCCACCCCTGGTGAGTCAGGAGCCCGCCCACAAGCTGCCAGCAGCCAGCACAGGCACAGGCACTGTAGCTGGCTGTTGGTGGCTCCAAACAAAGTCTAAAAGAGCTTTTTTGGTTGCCTATTTCACTTCAGATCCCCTGCCCAGTGCAGTTTTGCCTGCTCTGAAGCAAGTTTGTCCCTGCAGCAAAATGGCTGACGCCTCGTGGTAAGCAGTTGGAATGCAGCTGTGAGTTGTCAGCTCCACCCCTGGTGAGTCAGGAGCCCGCCCACAAGCTGCCAGCAGCCAGCCCAGGCACAGGCACTGTAGCTGGCTGTTGGTGGCTCCAAACAAAGTCTAAAAGAGCTTTTTTGGTTGCCTATTTCACTTCAGATCCCCTGCCCAGTGCAGTTTTGCCTGCTCTGAAGCAAGTTTGTCCCTGCAGCAAAATGGCTGATGCCTCGTGGTAAGCAGTTGGAATGCAGCTGTGAGTTGTCAGCTCCACCCCTGGTGAGTCAGGAGCCCGCCCACAAGCTGCCAGCAGCCAGCACAGGCACAGGCACTGTAGCTGGCTGTTGGTGGCTCCAAACAAAGTCTAAAAGAGCTTTTTTGGTTGCCTATTTCACTTCAGATCCCCTGCCCAGTGCAGTTTTGCCTGCTCTGAAGCAAGTTTGTCCCTGCAGCAAAATGGCTGATGCCTCGTGGTAAGCAGTTGGAATGCAGCTGTGAGTTGTCAGCTCCACCCCTGGTGAGTCAGGAGCCCGCCCACAAGCTGCCAGCAGCCAGCCCAGGCACAGGCACTGTAGCTGGCTGTTGGTGGCTCCAAACAAAGTCTAAAAGAGCTTTTTTGGTTGCCTATTTCACTTCAGATCCCCTGCCCAGTGCAGTTTTGCCTGCTCTGAAGCAAGTTTGTCCCTGCAGCAAAATGGCTGACGCCTCGTGGTAAGCAGTTGGAATGCAGCTGTGAGTTGTCAGCTCCACCCCTGGTGAGTCAGGAGCCCGCCCACAAGCTGCCAGCAGCCAGCCCAGGCACAGGCACTGTAGCTGGCTGTTGGTGGCTCCAAACAAAGTCTAAAAGAGCTTTTTTGGTTGCCTATTTCACTTCAGATCCCCTGCCCAGTGCAGTTTTGCCTGCTCTGAAGCAAGTTTGTCCCTGCAGCAAAATGGCTGATGCCTCGTGGTAAGCAGTTGGAATGCAGCTGTGAGTTGTCAGCTCCACCCCTGGTGAGTCAGGAGCCCGCCCACAAGCTGCCAGCAGCCAGCCCAGGCACAGGCACTGTAGCTGGCTGTTGGTGGCTCCAAACAAAGTCTAAAAGAGCTTTTTTGGTTGCCTATTTCACTTCAGATCCCCTGCCCAGTGCAGTTTTGCCTGCTCTGAAGCAAGTTTGTCCCTGCAGCAAAATGGCTGATGCCTCGTGGTAAGCAGTTGGAATGCAGCTGTGAGTTGTCAGCTCCACCCCTGGTGAGTCAGGAGCCCGCCCACAAGCTGCCAGCAGCCAAAAGGCACAGGCACTGTAGCTGGCTGTTGGTGGCTCCAAACAAAGTCTAAAAGAGCTTTTTTGGTTGCCTATTTCACTTCAGATCCCCTGCCCAGTGCAGTTTTGCCTGCTCTGAAGCAAGTTTGTCCCTGCAGCAAAATGGCTGATGCCTCGTGGTAAGCAGTTGCAATGCAGCTGTGAGTTTTCAGCTCCACCCCTGGTGAGTCAGGAGCCCGCCCACAAGCTGCCAGCAGCCAGCACAGGCACAGGCACTGTAGCTGGCTGTTGGTGGCTCCAAACAAAGTCTAAAAGAGCTTTTTTGGTTGCCTATTTCACTTCAGATCCCCTGCCCAGTGCAGTTTTGCCTGCTCTGAAAGCAAGTTTGTCCCTGCAGCAAAATGGCTGATGCCTCGTGGTAAGCAGTTGGAATGCAGCTGTGAGTTGTCAGCTCCACCCCTGGTGAGTCAGGAGCCCGCCCACAAGCTGCCAGCAGCCAGCCCAGGCACAGGCACTGTAGCTGGCTGTTGGTGGCTCCAAACAAAGTCTAAAAGAGCTTTTTTGGTTGCCTATTTCACTTCAGATCCCCTGCCCAGTGCAGTTTTGCCTGCTCTGAAGCAAGTTTGTCCCTGCAGCAAAATGGCTGACGCCTCGTGGTAAGCAGTTGGAATGCAGCTGTGAGTTGTCAGCTCCACCCCTGGTGAGTCAGGAGCCCGCCCACAAGCTGCCAGCAGCCAGCCCAGGCACAGGCACCGTAGCTGGCTGTTGGTGGCTCCAAACAAAGTCTAAAAGAGCTTTTTTGGTTGCCTATTTCACTTCAGATCCCCTGCCCAGTGCAGTTTTGCCTGCTCTGAAGCAAGTTTGTCCCTGCAGCAAAATGGCTGATGCCTCGTGGTAAGCAGTTGGAATGCAGCTGTGAGTTGTCAGCTCCACCCCTGGTGAGTCAGGAGCCCGCCCACAAGCTGCCAGCAGCCAGCCCAGGCACAGGCACTGTAGCTGGCTGTTGGTGGCTCCAAACAAAGTCTAAAAGAGCTTTTTTGGTTGCCTATTTCACTTCAGATCCCCTGCCCAGTGCAGTTTTGCCTGCTCTGAAGCAAGTTTGTCCCTGCAGCAAAATGGCTGACGCCTCGTGGTAAGCAGTTGGAATGCAGCTGTGAGTTGTCAGCTCCACCCCTGGTGAGTCAGGAGCCCGCCCACAAGCTGCCAGCAGCCAGCCCAGGCACAGGCACTGTAGCTGGCTGTTGGTGGCTCCAAACAAAGTCTAAAAGAGCTTTTTTGGTTGCCTATTTCACTTCAGATCCCCTGCCCAGTGCAGTTTTGCCTGCTCTGAAGCAAGTTTGTCCCTGCAGCAAAATGGCTGATGCCTCGTGGTAAGCAGTTGGAATGCAGCTGTGAGTTGTCAGCTCCACCCCTGGTGAGTCAGGAGCCCGCCCACAAGCTGCCAGCAGCCAAAACAGGCACAGGCACTGTAGCTGGCTGTTGGTGGCTCCAAACAAAGTCTAAAAGAGCTTTTTTGGTTGCCTATTTCACTTCAGATCCCCTGCCCAGTGCAGTTTTGCCTGCTCTGAAGCAAGTTTGTCCCTGCAGCAAAATGGCTGATGCCTCGTGGTAAGCAGTTGGAATGCAGCTGTGAGTTGTCAGCTCCACCCCTGGTGAGTCAGGAGCCCGCCCACAAGCTGCCAGCAGCCACAGGCACAGGCACTGTAGCTGGCTGTTGGTGGCTCCAAACAAAGTCTAAAAGAGCTTTTTGGTTGCCTATTTCACTTCAGATCCCCTGCCCAGTGCAGTTTTGCCTGCTCTGAAGCAAGTTTTGTCCCTGCAGCAAAATGGCTGATGCCTCGTGGTAAGCAGTTGGAATGCAGCTGTGAGTTGTCAGCTCCACCCCTGGTGAGTCAGGAGCCCGCCCACAAGCTGCCAGCAGCCAGCCCAGGCACAGGCACTGTAGCTGGCTGTTGGTGGCTCCAAACAAAGTCTAAAAGAGCTTTTTTGGTTGCCTATTTCACTTCAGATCCCCTGCCCAGTGCAGTTTTGCCTGCTCTGAAGCAAGTTTGTCCCTGCAGCAAAATGGCTGACGCCTCGTGGTAAGCAGTTGGAATGCAGCTGTGAGTTGTCAGCTCCACCCCTGGTGAGTCAGGAGCCCGCCCACAAGCTGCCAGCAGCCAGACCAGGCACAGGCACTGTAGCTGGCTGTTGGTGGCTCCAAACAAAGTCTAAAAGAGCTTTTTTGGTTGCCTATTTCACTTCAGATCCCCTGCCCAGTGCAGTTTTGCCTGCTCTGAAGCAAGTTTGTCCCTGCAGCAAAATGGCTGATGCCTCGTGGTAAGCAGTTGGAATGCAGCTGTGAGTTGTCAGCTCCACCCCTGGTGAGTCAGGAGCCCGCCCACAAGCTGCCAGCAGCCAGCCCAGGCACAGGCACTGTAGCTGGCTGTTGGTGGCTCCAAACAAAGTCTAAAAGAGCTTTTTGGTTGCCTATTTCACTTCAGATCCCCTGCCCAGTGCAGTTTTGCCTGCTCTGAAGCAAGTTTGTCCCTGCAGCAAAATGGCTGATGCCTCGTGGTAAGCAGTTGGAATGCAGCTGTGAGTTGTCAGCTCCACCCCTGGTGAGTCAGGAGCCCGCCCACAAGCTGCCAGCAGCCAGCCCAGGCACAGGCACTGTAGCTGGCTGTTGGTGGCTCCAAACAAAGTCTAAAAGAGCATTTTGGTTGCCTATTTCACTTCAGATCCCCTGCCCAGTGCAGTTTTGCCTGCTCTGAAGCAAGTTTGTCCCTGCAGCAAAATGGCTGACGCCTCGTGGTAAGCAGTTGGAATGCAGCTGTGAGTTGTCAGCTCCACCCCTGGTGAGTCAGGAGCCCGCCCACAAGCTGCCAGCAGCCAGCCCAGGCACAGGCACTGTAGCTGGCTGTTGGTGGCTCCAAACAAAGTCTAAAAGAGCTTTTTTGGTTGCCTATTTCACTTCAGATCCCCTGCCCAGTGCAGTTTTGCCTGCTCTGAAGCAAGTTTGTCCCTGCAGCAAAATGGCTGACGCCTCGTGGAAAGCAGTTGGAATGCAGCTGTGAGTTGTCAGCTCCACCCCTGGTGAGTCAGGAGCCCGCCCACAAGCTGCCAGCAGCCAAAAGGCACAGGCACTGTAGCTGGCTGTTGGTGGCTCCAAACAAAGTCTAAAAGAGCTTTTTTGGTTGCCCATATTTCACTTCAGATCCCCTGCCCAGTGCAGTTTTGCCTGCTCTGAAGCAATTTTGTCCGTGCAGCAAAATGGCTGACGCCTCGTGGTAAGCAGTTGGAATGCAGCTGTGAGTTGTCAGCTCCACCCCTGGTGAGTCAGGAGCCCGCCCACAAGCTGCCAGCAGCCAGCCCAGGCACAGGCACTGTAGCTGGCTGTTGGTGGCTCCAAACAAAGTCTAAAAGAGCTTTTTTGGTTGCCTATTTCACTTCAGATCCCCTGCCCAGTGCAGTTTTGCCTGCTCTGAAGCAAGTTTGTCCTGCAGCAAAATGGCTGATGCCTCGTGGTAAGCAGTTGGAATGCAGCTGTGAGTTGTCAGCTCCACCCCTGGTGAGTCAGGAGCCCGCCCACAAGCTGCCAGCAGCCAGCCCAGGCACAGGCACTGTAGCTGGCTGTTGGTGGCTCCAAACAAAGTCTAAAAGAGCTTTTTTGGTTGCCTATTTCACTTCAGATCCCCTGCCCAGTGCAGTTTTGCCTGCTCTGAAGCAAGTTTGTCCCTGCAGCAAAATGGCTGATGCCTCGTGGTAAGCAGTTGGAATGCAGCTGTGAGTTGTCAGCTCCACCCCTGGTGAGTCAGGAGCCCGCCCACAAGCTGCCAGCAGCCAGCCCAGGCACAGGCACTGTAGCTGGCTGTTGGTGGCTCCAAACAAAGTCTAAAAGAGCTTTTTTGGTTGCCTATTTCACTTCAGATCCCCTGCCCAGTGCAGTTTTGCCTGCTCTGAAGCAAGTTTGTCCCTGCAGCAAAATGGCTGATGCCTCGTGGTAAGCAGTTGGAATGCAGCTGTGAGTTGTCAGCTCCACCCCTGGTGAGTCAGGAGCCCGCCCACAAGCTGCCAGCAGCCAGCCCAGGCACAGGCACTGTAGCTGGCTGTTGGTGGCTCCAAACAAAGTCTAAAAGAGCTTTTTTGGTTGCCTATTTCACTTCAGATCCCCTGCCCAGTGCAGTTCTGCCTGCTCTGAAACAAGTTTGTCCCTGCAGCAAAATGGATGATGCCTCCTGGTAAGTAGTCAGCTCCACCCCTGGTGAGTCAGGAGCCCGCCCACAAGCTGCCAGCAGCCAAAACAGGCACTGTAGCTGGCTGTTGGTGGCTCCAAACAAAGTCTAAAAGAGCTTTTTTGGTTGCCCATTTCACTTCAGATCCCCTGCCCAGTGCAGTTTTGCCTGCTCTGAAGCAAGTTTGTCCCTGCAGCAAAATGGCTGATGCCTCGTGGTAAGCAGTTGGAATGCAGCTGTGAGTTGTCAGCTCCACCCCTGGTGAGTCAGGAGCCCGCCCACAAGCTGCCAGCAGCCAGCCCAGGCACAGGCACTGTAGCTGGCTGTTGGTGGCTCCAAACAAAGTCTAAAAGAGCTTTTTTGGTTGCCTATTTCACTTCAGATCCCCTGCCCAGTGCAGTTTTGCCTGCTCTGAAGCAAGTTTGTCCCTGCAGCAAAATGGCTGACGCCTCGTGGTAAGCAGTTGGAATGCAGCTGTGAGTTGTCAGCTCCACCCCTGGTGAGTCAGGAGCCCGCCCACAAGCTGCCAGCAGCCAGCCCAGGCACAGGCACTGTAGCTGGCTGTTGGTGGCTCCAAACAAAGTCTAAAAGAGCTTTTTTGGTTGCCTATTTCACTTCAGATCCCCTGCCCAGTGCAGTTTTGCCTGCTCTGAAGCAAGTTTGTCCCTGCAGCAAAATGGCTGATGCCTCGTGGTAAGCAGTTGCAATGCAGCTGTGAGTTGTCAGCTCCACCCCTGGTGAGTCAGGAGCCCGCCCACAAGCTGCCAGCAGCCAGCACAGGCACAGGCACCGTAGCTGGCTGTTGGTGGCTCCAAACAAAGTCTAAAAGAGCTTTTTGGTTGCCCATTTCACTTCAGATCCCCTGCCCAGTGCAGTTTTGCCTGCTCTGAAGCAAGTTTGTCCTGCAGCAAAATGGCTGATGCCTCGTGGTAAGCAGTTGGAATGCAGCTGTGAGTTGTCAGCTCCACCCCTGGTGAGTCAGGAGCCCGCCCACAAGCTGCCAGCAGCCAGCCCAGGCACAGGCACTGTAGCTGGCTGTTGGTGGCTCCAAACAAAGTCTAAAAGAGCTTTTTTGGTTGCCTATTTCACTTCAGATCCCCTGCCCAGTGCAGTTTTGCCTGCTCTGAAGCAAGTTTGTCCCTGCAGCAAAATGGCTGACGCCTCGTGGTAAGCAGTTGGAATGCAGCTGTGAGTTGTCAGCTCCACCCCTGGTGAGTCAGGAGCCCGCCCACAAGCTGCCAGCAGCCAGCCCAGGCACAGGCACTGTAGCTGGCTGTTGGTGGCTCCAAACAAAGTCTAAAAGAGCTTTTTTGGTTGCCTATTTCACTTCAGATCCCCTGCCCAGTGCAGTTTTGCCTGCTCTGAAGCAAGTTTGTCCCTGCAGCAAAATGGCTGATGCCTCGTGGTAAGCAGTTGGAATGCAGCTGTGAGTTGTCAGCTCCACCCCTGGTGAGTCAGGAGCCCGCCCACAAGCTGCCAGCAGCCAGCCCAGGCACAGGCACTGTAGCTGGCTGTTGGTGGCTCCAAACAAAGTCTAAAAGAGCTTTTTTGGTTGCCTATTTCACTTCAGATCCCCTGCCCAGTGCAGTTTTGCCTGCTCTGAAGCAAGTTTGTCCCTGCAGCAAAATGGCTGATGCCTCGTGGTAAGCAGTTGGAATGCAGCTGTGAGTTGTCAGCTCCACCCCTGGTGAGTCAGGAGCCCGCCCACAAGCTGCCAGCAGCCAAAACAGGCACAGGCACTGTAGCTGGCTGTTGGTGGCTCCAAACAAAGTCTAAAAGAGCTTTTTTGGTTGCCTATTTCACTTCAGATCCCCTGCCCAGTGCAGTTTTGCCTGCTCTGAAAGCAAGTTTGTCCCTGCAGCAAAATGGCTGATGCCTCGTGGTAAGCAGTTGGAATGCAGCTGTGAGTTGTCAGCTCCACCCCTGGTGAGTCAGGAGCCCGCCCACAAGCTGCCAGCAGCCAGCCCAGGCACAGGCACTGTAGCTGGCTGTTGGTGGCTCCAAACAAAGTCTAAAAGAGCTTTTTTGGTTGCCTATTTCACTTCAGATCCCCTGCCCAGTGCAGTTTTGCCTGCTCTGAAGCAAGTTTGTCCCTGCAGCAAAATGGCTGATGCCTCGTGGTAAGCAGTTGCAATGCAGCTGTGAGTTGTCAGCTCCACCCCTGGTGAGTCAGGAGCCCGCCCACAAGCTGCCAGCAGCCAGCCCAGGCACAGGCACTGTAGCTGGCTGTTGGTGGCTCCAAACAAAGTCTAAAAGAGCTTTTTTGGTTGCCTATTTCACTTCAGATCCCCTGCCCAGTGCAGTTTTGCCTGCTCTGAAGCAAGTTTGTCCCTGCAGCAAAATGGCTGATGCCTCGTGGTAAGCAGTTGGAATGCAGCTGTGAGTTGTCAGCTCCACCCCTGGTGAGTCAGGAGCCCGCCCACAAGCTGCCAGCAGCCAGACCAGGCACAGGCACCGTAGCTGGCTGTTGGTGGCTCCAAACAAAGTCTAAAAGAGCTTTTTTGGTTGCCTATTTCACTTCAGATCCCCTGCCCAGTGCAGTTTTGCCTGCTCTGAAACAAGTTTGTCCCTGCAGCAAAATGGCTGATGCCTCGTGGTAAGCAGTTGGAATGCAGCTGTGAGTTGTCAGCTCCACCCCTGGTGAGTCAGGAGCCCGCCCACAAGCTGCCAGCAGCCAGCCCAGGCACAGGCACTGTAGCTGGCTGTTGGTGGCTCCAAACAAAGTCTAAAAGAGCTTTTTTGGTTGCCTATTTCACTTCAGATCCCCTGCCCAGTGCAGTTTTGCCTGCTCTGAAGCAAGTTTGTCCCTGCAGCAAAATGGCTGACGCCTCGTGGAAAGCAGTTGGAATGCAGCTGTGAGTTGTCAGCTCCACCCCTGGTGAGTCAGGAGCCCGCCCACAAGCTGCCAGCAGCCAGACCAGGCACAGGCACTGTAGCTGGCTGTTGGTGGCTCCAAACAAAGTCTAAAAGAGCTTTTTTGGTTGCCTATTTCACTTCAGATCCCCTGCCCAGTGCAGTTTTGCCTGCTCTGAAGCAAGTTTGTCCCTGCAGCAAAATGGCTGACGCCTCGTGGTAAGCAGTTGGAATGCAGCTGTGAGTTGTCAGCTCCACCCCTGGTGAGTCAGGAGCCCGCCCACAAGCTGCCAGCAGCCAGCACAGGCACAGGCACTGTAGCTGGCTGTTGGTGGCTCCAAACAAAGTCTAAAAGAGCTTTTTGGTTGCCTATTTCACTTCAGATCCCCTGCCCAGTGCAGTTTTGCCTGCTCTGAAGCAAGTTTGTCCCTGCAGCAAAATGGCTGATGCCTCCTGGTAAGCAGTTGGAATGCAGCTGTGAGTTGTCAGCTCCACCCCTGGTGAGTCAGGAGCCCGCCCACAAGCTGCCAGCAGCCAGCCCAGGCACAGGCACTGTAGCTGGCTGTTGGTGGCTCCAAACAAAGTCTAAAAGAGCTTTTTTGGTTGCCTATTTCACTTCAGATCCCCTGCCCAGTGCAGTTTTGCCTGCTCTGAAGCAAGTTTGTCCCTGCAGCAAAATGGCTGACGCCTCGTGGAAAGCAGTTGGAATGCAGCTGTGAGTTGTCAGCTCCACCCCTGGTGAGTCAGGAGCCCGCCCACAAGCTGCCAGCAGCCAGCCCAGGCACAGGCACTGTAGCTGGCTGTTGGTGGCTCCAAACAAAGTCTAAAAGAGCTTTTTTGGTTGCCTATTTCACTTCAGATCCCCTGCCCAGTGCAGTTTTGCCTGCTCTGAAGCAATTTTGTCCCTGCAGCAAAATGGCTGATGCCTCGTGGTAAGCAGTTGGAATGCAGCTGTGAGTTGTCAGCTCCACCCCTGGTGAGTCAGGAGCCCGCCCACAAGCTGCCAGCAGCCAGCACAGGCACAGGCACTGTAGCTGGCTGTTGGTGGCTCCAAACAAAGTCTAAAAGAGCTTTTTTGGTTGCCTATTTCACTTCAGATCCCCTGCCCAGTGCAGTTTTGCCTGCTCTGAAGCAAGTTTGTCCCTGCAGCAAAATGGCTGATGCCTCGTGGTAAGCAGTTGGAATGCAGCTGTGAGTTGTCAGCTCCACCCCTGGTGAGTCAGGAGCCCGCCCACAAGCTGCCAGCAGCCAGACCAGGCACAGGCACTGTAGCTGGCTGTTGGTGGCTCCAAACAAAGTCTAAAAGAGCTTTTTTGGTTGCCTATTTCACTTCAGATCCCCTGCCCAGTGCAGTTTTGCCTGCTCTGAAGCAAGTTTGTCCCTGCAGCAAAATGGCTGATGCCTCGTGGTAAGCAGTTGGAATGCAGCTGTGAGTTGTCAGCTCCACCCCTGGTGAGTCAGGAGCCCGCCCACAAGCTGCCAGCAGCCAGCCCAGGCACAGGCACTGTAGCTGGCTGTTGGTGGCTCCAAACAAAGTCTAAAAGAGCTTTTTTGGTTGCCTATTTCACTTCAGATCCCCTGCCCAGTGCAGTTTTGCCTGCTCTGAAGCAATTTTGTCCCTGCAGCAAAATGGCTGACGCCTCGTGGAAAGCAGTTGGAATGCAGCTGTGAGTTGTCAGCTCCACCCCTGGTGAGTCAGGAGCCCGCCCACAAGCTGCCAGCAGCCAGCCCAGGCACAGGCACTGTAGCTGGCTGTTGGTGGCTCCAAACAAAGTCTAAAAGAGCTTTTTTGGTTGCCTATTTCACTTCAGATCCCCTGCCCAGTGCAGTTTTGCCTGCTCTGAAACAAGTTTGTCCCTGCAGCAAAATGGCTGATGCCTCGTGGTAAGCAGTTGGAATGCAGCTGTGAGTTGTCAGCTCCACCCCTGGTGAGTCAGGAGCCCGCCCACAAGCTGCCAGCAGCCAGCCCAGGCACAGGCACTGTAGCTGGCTGTTGGTGGCTCCAAACAAAGTCTAAAAGAGCTTTTTTGGTTGCCTATTTCACTTCAGATCCCCTGCCCAGTGCAGTTTTGCCTGCTCTGAAGCAAGTTTGTCTCTGCAGCAAAATGGCTGATGCCTCGTGGTAAGCAGTTGGAATGCAGCTGTGAGTTGTCAGCTCCACCCCTGGTGAGTCAGGAGCCCGCCCACAAGCTGCCAGCAGCCAGCCCAGGCACAGGCACTGTAGCTGGCTGTTGGTGGCTCCAAACAAAGTCTAAAAGAGCTTTTTTGGTTGCCTATTTCACTTCAGATCCCCTGCCCAGTGCAGTTTTGCCTGCTCTGAAGCAAGTTTGTCCCTGCAGCAAAATGGCTGACGCCTCGTGGAAAGCAGTTGGAATGCAGCTGTGAGTTGTCAGCTCCACCCCTGGTGAGTCAGGAGCCCGCCCACAAGCTGCCAGCAGCCAGCCCAGGCACAGGCACTGTAGCTGGCTGTTGGTGGCTCCAAACAAAGTCTAAAAGAGCTTTTTGGTTGCCTATTTCACTTCAGATCCCCTGCCCAGTGCAGTTTTGCCTGCTCTGAAGCAAGCTTGTCCCTGCAGCAAAATGGCTGATGCCTCCTGGTAAGCAGTTGGAATGCAGCTGTGAGTTGTCAGCTCCACCTCCTGGTGAGTCAGGAGCCCGCCCACAAGCTGCCAGCAGCCAGCACAGGCACAGGCACTGTAGCTGGCTGTTGGTGGCTCCAAACAAAGTCTAAAAGAGCTTTTTTGGTTGCCTATTTCACTTCAGATCCCCTGCCCAGTGCAGTTTTGCCTGCTCTGAAGCAATTTTGTCCCTGCAGCAAAATGGCTGATGCCTCGTGGTAAGCAGTTGGAATGCAGCTGTGAGTTGTCAGCTCCACCCCTGGTGAGTCAGGAGCCCGCCCACAAGCTGCCAGCAGCCAGCCCAGGCACAGGCACTGTAGCTGGCTGTTGGTGGCTCCAAACAAAGTCTAAAAGAGCTTTTTTGGTTGCCTATTTCACTTCAGATCCCCTGCCCAGTGCAGTTTTGCCTGCTCTGAAGCAAGTTTGTCCCTGCAGCAAAATGGCTGACGCCTCGTGGTAAGCAGTTGGAATGCAGCTGTGAGTTGTCAGCTCCACCCCTGGTGAGTCAGGAGCCCGCCCACAAGCTGCCAGCAGCCAGCCCAGGCACAGGCACTGTAGCTGGCTGTTGGTGGCTCCAAACAAAGTCTAAAAGAGCTTTTTTGGTTGCCTATTTCACTTCAGATCCCCTGCCCAGTGCAGTTTTGCCTGCTCTGAAGCAAGTTTGTCCCTGCAGCAAAATGGCTGATGCCTCGTGGTAAGCAGTTGGAATGCAGCTGTGAGTTGTCAGCTCCACCCCTGGTGAGTCAGGAGCCCGCCCACAAGCTGCCAGCAGCCAGCCCAGGCACAGGCACCGTAGCTGGCTGTTGGTGGCTCCAAACAAAGTCTAAAAGAGCTTTTTTGGTTGCCTATTTCACTTCAGATCCCCTGCCCAGTGCAGTTTTGCCTGCTCTGAAGCAAGTTTGTCCCTGCAGCAAAATGGCTGATGCCTCGTGGTAAGCAGTTGGAATGCAGCTGTGAGTTGTCAGCTCCACCCCTGGTGAGTCAGGAGCCCGCCCACAAGCTGCCAGCAGCCAAGGCACAGGCACTGTAGCTGGCTGTTGGTGGCTCCAAACAAAGTCTAAAAGAGCTTTTTTGGTTGCCCATTTCACTTCAGATCCCCTGCCCAGTGCAGTTTTGCCTGCTCTGAAGCAAGTTTGTCCCTGCAGCAAAATGGCTGATGCCTCGTGGTAAGCAGTTGGAATGCAGCTGTGAGTTGTCAGCTCCACCCCTGGTGAGTCAGGAGCCCGCCCACAAGCTGCCAGCAGCCAGCCCAGGCACAGGCACTGTAGCTGGCTGTTGGTGGCTCCAAACAAAGTCTAAAAGAGCTTTTTTGGTTGCCTATTTCACTTCAGATCCCCTGCCCAGTGCAGTTTTGCCTGCTCTGAAGCAAGTTTGTCCCTGCAGCAAAATGGCTGACGCCTCGTGGAAAGCAGTTGGAATGCAGCTGTGAGTTGTCAGCTCCACCCCTGGTGAGTCAGGAGCCCGCCCACAAGCTGCCAGCAGCCAGCACAGGCACAGGCACTGTAGCTGGCTGTTGGTGGCTCCAAACAAAGTCTAAAAGAGCTTTTTTGGTTGCCTATTTCACTTCAGATCCCCTGCCCAGTGCAGTTTTGCCTGCTCTGAAGCAAGCTTGTCCCTGCAGCAAAATGGCTGATGCCTCGTGGTAAGCAGTTGGAATGCAGCTGTGAGTTGTCAGCTCCACCCCTGGTGAGTCAGGAGCCCGCCCACAAGCTGCCAGCAGCCAGCACAGGCACAGGCACTGTAGCTGGCTGTTGGTGGCTCCAAACAAAGTCTAAAAGAGCTTTTTTGGTTGCCTATTTCACTTCAGATCCCCTGCCCAGTGCAGTTTTGCCTGCTCTGAAGCAAGCTTGTCCCTGCAGCAAAATGGCTGATGCCTCGTGGTAAGCAGTTGGAATGCAGCTGTGAGTTGTCAGCTCCACCCCTGGTGAGTCAGGAGCCCGCCCACAAGCTGCCAGCAGCCAGCCCAGGCACAGGCACTGTAGCTGGCTGTTGGTGGCTCCAAACAAAGTCTAAAAGAGCTTTTTTGGTTGCCTATTTCACTTCAGATCCCCTGCCCAGTGCAGTTTTGCCTGCTCTGAAGCAAGTTTGTCCCTGCAGCAAAATGGCTGATGCCTCGTGGTAAGCAGTTGGAATGCAGCTGTGAGTTGTCAGCTCCACCCCTGGTGAGTCAGGAGCCCGCCCACAAGCTGCCAGCAGCCAGCCCAGGCACAGGCACTGTAGCTGGCTGTTGGTGGCTCCAAACAAAGTCTAAAAGAGCTTTTTTGGTTGCCTATTTCACTTCAGATCCCCTGCCCAGTGCAGTTTTGCCTGCTCTGAAGCAAGTTTGTCTCTGCAGCAAAATGGCTGATGCCTCGTGGTAAGCAGTTGCAATGCAGCTGTGAGTTTTCAGCTCCACCCCTGGTGAGTCAGGAGCCCGCCCACAAGCTGCCAGCAGCCAGCCCAGGCACAGGCACTGTAGCTGGCTGTTGGTGGCTCCAAACAAAGTCTAAAAGAGCTTTTTTGGTTGCCTATTTCACTTCAGATCCCCTGCCCAGTGCAGTTTTGCCTGCTCTGAAGCAAGTTTGTCCCTGCAGCAAAATGGCTGATGCCTCGTGGTAAGCAGTTGGAATGCAGCTGTGAGTTGTCAGCTCCACCCCTGGTGAGTCAGGAGCCCGCCCACAAGCTGCCAGCAGCCAGCCCAGGCACAGGCACTGTAGCTGGCTGTTGGTGGCTCCAAACAAAGTCTAAAAGAGCTTTTTTGGTTGCCTATTTCACTTCAGATCCCCTGCCCAGTGCAGTTTTGCCTGCTCTGAAAGCAAGTTTGTCCCTGCAGCAAAATGGCTGATGCCTCGTGGTAAGCAGTTGGAATGCAGCTGTGAGTTGTCAGCTCCACCCCTGGTGAGTCAGGAGCCCGCCCACAAGCTGCCAGCAGCCAGCACAGGCACAGGCACTGTAGCTGGCTGTTGGTGGCTCCAAACAAAGTCTAAAAGAGCTTTTTTGGTTGCCTATTTCACTTCAGATCCCCTGCCCAGTGCAGTTTTGCCTGCTCTGAAACAAGTTTGTCCCTGCAGCAAAATGGCTGATGCCTCGTGGTAAGCAGTTGGAATGCAGCTGTGAGTTGTCAGCTCCACCCCTGGTGAGTCAGGAGCCCGCCCACAAGCTGCCAGCAGCCAGCACAGGCACAGGCACTGTAGCTGGCTGTTGGTGGCTCCAAACAAAGTCTAAAAGAGCATTTTGGTTGCCTATTTCACTTCAGATCCCCTGCCCAGTGCAGTTTTGCCTGCTCTGAAGCAAGTTTGTCCCTGCAGCAAAATGGCTGATGCCTCGTGGTAAGCAGTTGGAATGCAGCTGTGAGTTGTCAGCTCCACCCCTGGTGAGTCAGGAGCCCGCCCACAAGCTGCCAGCAGCCAGCCCAGGCACAGGCACTGTAGCTGGCTGTTGGTGGCTCCAAACAAAGTCTAAAAGAGCTTTTTTGGTTGCCTATTTCACTTCAGATCCCCTGCCCAGTGCAGTTTTGCCTGCTCTGAAGCAAGTTTGTCCCTGCAGCAAAATGGCTGATGCCTCGTGGTAAGCAGTTGGAATGCAGCTGTGAGTTGTCAGCTCCACCCCTGGTGAGTCAGGAGCCCGCCCACAAGCTGCCAGCAGCCAAGGCACAGGCACTGTAGCTGGCTGTTGGTGGCTCCAAACAAAGTCTAAAAGAGCTTTTTGGTTGCCTATTTCACTTCAGATCCCCTGCCCAGTGCAGTTTTGCCTGCTCTGAAGCAAGTTTGTCCCTGCAGCAAAATGGCTGATGCCTCGTGGTAAGCAGTTGGAATGCAGCTGTGAGTTGTCAGCTCCACCCCTGGTGAGTCAGGAGCCCGCCCACAAGCTGCCAGCAGCCAGCCCAGGCACAGGCACTGTAGCTGGCTGTTGGTGGCTCCAAACAAAGTCTAAAAGAGCTTTTTGGTTGCCTATTTCACTTCAGATCCCCTGCCCAGTGCAGTTTTGCCTGCTCTGAAGCAAGTTTGTCCCTGCAGCAAAATGGCTGACGCCTCGTGGAAAGCAGTTGGAATGCAGCTGTGAGTTGTCAGCTCCACCCCTGGTGAGTCAGGAGCCCGCCCACAAGCTGCCAGCAGCCAGACCAGGCACAGGCACTGTAGCTGGCTGTTGGTGGCTCCAAACAAAGTCTAAAAGAGCTTTTTTGGTTGCCTATTTCACTTCAGATCCCCTGCCCAGTGCAGTTTTGCCTGCTCTGAAGCAAGTTTGTCCCTGCAGCAAAATGGCTGACGCCTCGTGGTAAGCAGTTGGAATGCAGCTGTGAGTTGTCAGCTGCACTCCTGGTGAGTCAGGAGCCCGCCCACAAGCTGCCAGCAGCCAAGGCACAGGCACTGTAGCTGGCTGTTGGTGGCTCCAAACAAAGTCTAAAAGAGCTTTTTTGGTTGCCCATTTCACTTCAGATCCCCTGCCCAGTGCAGTTTTGCCTGCTCTGAAGCAAGTTTGTCCGTGCAGCAAAATGGCTGATGCCTCGTGGTAAGCAGTTGGAATGCAGCTGTGAGTTGTCAGCTCCACCCCTGGTGAGTCAGGAGCCCGCCCACAAGCTGCCAGCAGCCAGCCCAGGCACAGGCACTGTAGCTGGCTGTTGGTGGCTCCAAACAAAGTCTAAAAGAGCTTTTTTGGTTGCCTATTTCACTTCAGATCCCCTGCCCAGTGCAGTTTTGCCTGCTCTGAAGCAATTTTGTCCGTGCAGCAAAATGGCTGACGCCTCGTGGAAAGCAGTTGGAATGCAGCTGTGAGTTGTCAGCTCCACCCCTGGTGAGTCAGGAGCCCGCCCACAAGCTGCCAGCAGCCAGCACAGGCACAGGCACTGTAGCTGGCTGTTGGTGGCTCCAAACAAAGTCTAAAAGAGCTTTTTTGGTTGCCTATTTCACTTCAGATCCCCTGCCCAGTGCAGTTTTGCCTGCTCTGAAGCTTGTCCCTGCAGCAAAATGGCTGATGCCTCGTGGTAAGCAGTTGGAATGCAGCTGTGAGTTGTCAGCTCCACCCCTGGTGAGTCAGGAGCCCGCCCACAAGCTGCCAGCAGCCAGCCCAGGCACAGGCACTGTAGCTGGCTGTTGGTGGCTCCAAACAAAGTCTAAAAGAGCTTTTTTGGTTGCCTATTTCACTTCAGATCCCCTGCCCAGTGCAGTTCTGCCTGCTCTGAAACAAGTTTGTCCCTGCAGCAAAATGGCTGATGCCTCGTGGTAAGCAGTTGGAATGCAGCTGTGAGTTGTCAGCTCCACCCCTGGTGAGTCAGGAGCCCGCCCACAAGCTGCCAGCAGCCAAAACAGGCACTGTAGCTGGCTGTTGGTGGCTCCAAACAAAGTCTAAAAGAGCTTTTTTGGTTGCCTATTTCACTTCAGATCCCCTGCCCAGTGCAGTTTTGCCTGCTCTGAAGCAAGTTTGTCCCTGCAGCAAAATGGCTGACGCCTCGTGGTAAGCAGTTGCAATGCAGCTGTGAGTTTTCAGCTCCACCCCTGGTGAGTCAGGAGCCCGCCCACAAGCTGCCAGCAGCCAAAACAGGCACTGTAGCTGGCTGTTGGTGGCTCCAAACAAAGTCTAAAAGAGCTTTTTTGGTTGCCCATTTCACTTCAGATCCCCTGCCCAGTGCAGTTTTGCCTGCTCTGAAGCAAGTTTGTCCCTGCAGCAAAATGGCTGATGCCTCGTGGTAAGCAGTTGGAATGCAGCTGTGAGTTGTCAGCTCCACCCCTGGTGAGTCAGGAGCCCGCCCACAAGCTGCCAGCAGCCAGCACAGGCACAGGCACTGTAGCTGGCTGTTGGTGGCTCCAAACAAAGTCTAAAAGAGCTTTTTTGGTTGCCTATTTCACTTCAGATCCCCTGCCCAGTGCAGTTTTGCCTGCTCTGAAGCAAGTTTGTCCCGTGCAGCAAAATGGCTGACGCCTCGTGGTAAGCAGTTGGAATGCAGCTGTGAGTTGTCAGCTCCACCCCTGGTGAGTCAGGAGCCCGCCCACAAGCTGCCAGCAGCCAAGGCACAGGCACTGTAGCTGGCTGTTGGTGGCTCCAAACAAAGTCTAAAAGAGCTTTTTTGGTTGCCTATTTCACTTCAGATCCCCTGCCCAGTGCAGTTTTGCCTGCTCTGAAGCAAGTTTGTCCCTGCAGCAAAATGGCTGATGCCTCCTGGTAAGCAGTTGGAATGCAGCTGTGAGTTGTCAGCTCCACCCCTGGTGAGTCAGGAGCCCGCCCACAAGCTGCCAGCAGCCAGCACAGGCACAGGCACTGTAGCTGGCTGTTGGTGGCTCCAAACAAAGTCTAAAAGAGCTTTTTTGGTTGCCCATTTCACTTCAGATCCCCTGCCCAGTGCAGTTTTGCCTGCTCTGAAGCAAGTTTGTCCGTGCAGCAAAATGGCTGATGCCTCGTGGTAAGCAGTTGGAATGCAGCTGTGAGTTGTCAGCTCCACCCCTGGTGAGTCAGGAGCCCGCCCACAAGCTGCCAGCAGCCAGCCCAGGCACAGGCACTGTAGCTGGCTGTTGGTGGCTCCAAACAAAGTCTAAAAGAGCTTTTTTGGTTGCCTATTTCACTTCAGATCCCCTGCCCAGTGCAGTTTTGCCTGCTCTGAAGCAATTTTGTCCCTGCAGCAAAATGGCTGACGCCTCGTGGAAAGCAGTTGGAATGCAGCTGTGAGTTGTCAGCTCCACCCCTGGTGAGTCAGGAGCCCGCCCACAAGCTGCCAGCAGCCAGACCAGGCACAGGCACTGTAGCTGGCTGTTGGTGGCTCCAAACAAAGTCTAAAAGAGCTTTTTTGGTTGCCTATTTCACTTCAGATCCCCTGCCCAGTGCAGTTTTGCCTGCTCTGAAGCAAGCTTGTCCCTGCAGCAAAATGGCTGATGCCTCGTGGTAAGCAGTTGGAATGCAGCTGTGAGTTGTCAGCTCCACCCCTGGTGAGTCAGGAGCCCGCCCACAAGCTGCCAGCAGCCAGCACAGGCACAGGCACTGTAGCTGGCTGTTGGTGGCTCCAAACAAAGTCTAAAAGAGCTTTTTTGGTTGCCCATTTCACTTCAGATCCCCTGCCCAGTGCAGTTTTGCCTGCTCTGAAGCAAGTTTGTCCCTGCAGCAAAATGGCTGATGCCTCGTGGTAAGCAGTTGGAATGCAGCTGTGAGTTGTCAGCTCCACCCCTGGTGAGTCAGGAGCCCGCCCACAAGCTGCCAGCAGCCAGCCCAGGCACAGGCACTGTAGCTGGCTGTTGGTGGCTCCAAACAAAGTCTAAAAGAGCTTTTTTGGTTGCCTATTTCACTTCAGATCCCCTGCCCAGTGCAGTTTTGCCTGCTCTGAAGCAATTTTGTCCGTGCAGCAAAATGGCTGACGCCTCGTGGAAAGCACTTGGAATGCAGCTGTGAGTTGTCAGCTCCACCCCTGGTGAGTCAGGAGCCCGCCCACAAGCTGCCAGCAGCCAGCACAGGCACAGGCACTGTAGCTGGCTGTTGGTGGCTCCAAACAAAGTCTAAAAGAGCTTTTTTGGTTGCCTATTTCACTTCAGATCCCCTGCCCAGTGCAGTTTTGCCTGCTCTGAAGCAAGTTTGTCCCTGCAGCAAAATGGCTGATGCCTCGTGGTAAGCAGTTGGAATGCAGCTGTGAGTTGTCAGCTCCACCCCTGGTGAGTCAGGAGCCCGCCCACAAGCTGCCAGCAGCCAGCCCAGGCACAGGCACTGTAGCTGGCTGTTGGTGGCTCCAAACAAAGTCTAAAAGAGCTTTTTTGGTTGCCTATTTCACTTCAGATCCCCTGCCCAGTGCAGTTTTGCCTGCTCTGAAGCAAGTTTGTCCCTGCAGCAAAATGGCTGACGCCTCGTGGAAAGCACTTGGAATGCAGCTGTGAGTTGTCAGCTCTCCACCCCTGGTGAGTCAGGAGCCCGCCCACAAGCTGCCAGCAGCCAGCCCAGGCACAGGCACTGTAGCTGGCTGTTGGTGGCTCCAAACAAAGTCTAAAAGAGCTTTTTTGGTTGCCTATTTCACTTCAGATCCCCTGCCCAGTGCAGTTCTGCCTGCTCTGAAGCAAGTTTGTCCCTGCAGCAAAATGGCTGACGCCTCGTGGTAAGCAGTTGCAATGCAGCTGTGAGTTGTCAGCTCCACCCCTGGTGAGTCAGGAGCCCGCCCACAAGCTGCCAGCAGCCAGCCCAGGCACAGGCACTGTAGCTGGCTGTTGGTGGCTCCAAACAAAGTCTAAAAGAGCTTTTTTGGTTGCCTATTTCACTTCAGATCCCCTGCCCAGTGCAGTTTTGCCTGCTCTGAAGCAAGTTTGTCCCTGCAGCAAAATGGCTGACGCCTCGTGGTAAGCAGTTGGAATGCAGCTGTGAGTTGTCAGCTCCACCCCTGGTGAGTCAGGAGCCCGCCCACAAGCTGCCAGCAGCCAGCCCAGGCACAGGCACTGTAGCTGGCTGTTGGTGGCTCCAAACAAAGTCTAAAAGAGCTTTTTTGGTTGCCTATTTCACTTCAGATCCCCTGCCCAGTGCAGTTTTGCCTGCTCTGAAGCAATTTTGTCCCTGCAGCAAAATGGCTGACGCCTCGTGGTAAGCAGTTGGAATGCAGCTGTGAGTTGTCAGCTCCACCCCTGGTGAGTCAGGAGCCCGCCCACAAGCTGCCAGCAGCCAGCCCAGGCACAGGCACTGTAGCTGGCTGTTGGTGGCTCCAAACAAAGTCTAAAAGAGCTTTTTTGGTTGCCTATTTCACTTCAGATCCCCTGCCCAGTGCAGTTTTGCCTGCTCTGAAGCAAGTTTGTCCCTGCAGCAAAATGGCTGATGCCTCGTGGTAAGCAGTTGGAATGCAGCTGTGAGTTGTCAGCTCCACCCCTGGTGAGTCAGGAGCCCGCCCACAAGCTGCCAGCAGCCAGCCCAGGCACAGGCACTGTAGCTGGCTGTTGGTGGCTCCAAACAAAGTCTAAAAGAGCTTTTTTGGTTGCCTATTTCACTTCAGATCCCCTGCCCAGTGCAGTTTTGCCTGCTCTGAAGCAAGTTTGTCCCTGCAGCAAAATGGCTGACGCCTCGTGGTAAGCAGTTGGAATGCAGCTGTGAGTTGTCAGCTCCACCCCTGGTGAGTCAGGAGCCCGCCCACAAGCTGCCAGCAGCCAGCCCAGGCACAGGCACTGTAGCTGGCTGTTGGTGGCTCCAAACAAAGTCTAAAAGAGCTTTTTTGGTTGCCTATTTCACTTCAGATCCCCTGCCCAGTGCAGTTTTGCCTGCTCTGAAGCAAGTTTGTCCCTGCAGCAAAATGGCTGATGCCTCGTGGTAAGCAGTTGGAATGCAGCTGTGAGTTGTCAGCTCCACCCCTGGTGAGTCAGGAGCCCGCCCACAAGCTGCCAGCAGCCAGCCCAGGCACAGGCACTGTAGCTGGCTGTTGGTGGCTCCAAACAAAGTCTAAAAGAGCTTTTTTGGTTGCCTATTTCACTTCAGATCCCCTGCCCAGTGCAGTTTTGCCTGCTCTGAAGCAAGTTTGTCCCTGCAGCAAAATGGCTGATGCCTCGTGGTAAGCAGTTGGAATGCAGCTGTGAGTTGTCAGCTCCACCCCTGGTGAGTCAGGAGCCCGCCCACAAGCTGCCAGCAGCCAGCCCAGGCACAGGCACTGTAGCTGGCTGTTGGTGGCTCCAAACAAAGTCTAAAAGAGCTTTTTTGGTTGCCCATTTCACTTCAGATCCCCTGCCCAGTGCAGTTTTGCCTGCTCTGAAGCAAGTTTGTCCCTGCAGCAAAATGGCTGATGCCTCCTGGTAAGCAGTTGGAATGCAGCTGTGAGTTGTCAGCTCCACCCCTGGTGAGTCAGGAGCCCGCCCACAAGCTGCCAGCAGCCAGCCCAGGCACAGGCACTGTAGCTGGCTGTTGGTGGCTCCAAACAAAGTCTAAAAGAGCTTTTTTGGTTGCCTATTTCACTTCAGATCCCCTGCCCAGTGCAGTTTTGCCTGCTCTGAAGCAATTTTGTCCGTGCAGCAAAATGGCTGACGCCTCGTGGAAAGCACTTGGAATGCAGCTGTGAGTTGTCAGCTCCACCCCTGGTGAGTCAGGAGCCCGCCCACAAGCTGCCAGCAGCCAGCACAGGCACAGGCACTGTAGCTGGCTGTTGGTGGCTCCAAACAAAGTCTAAAAGAGCTTTTTTGGTTGCCTATTTCACTTCAGATCCCCTGCCCAGTGCAGTTTTGCCTGCTCTGAAGCTTGTCTCTGCAGCAAAATGGCTGATGCCTCCTGGTAAGCAGTTGGAATGCAGCTGTGAGTTGTCAGCTCCACCCCTGGTGAGTCAGGAGCCCGCCCACAAGCTGCCAGCAGCCAGCCCAGGCACAGGCACTGTAGCTGGCTGTTGGTGGCTCCAAACAAAGTCTAAAAGAGCTTTTTGGTTGCCTATTTCACTTCAGATCCCCTGCCCAGTGCAGTTTTGCCTGCTCTGAAGCAAGTTTGTCCCTGCAGCAAAATGGCTGACGCCTCGTGGTAAGCAGTTGGAATGCAGCTGTGAGTTGTCAGCTCCACCCCTGGTGAGTCAGGAGCCCGCCCACAAGCTGCCAGCAGCCAGCCCAGGCACAGGCACTGTAGCTGGCTGTTGGTGGCTCCAAACAAAGTCTAAAAGAGCTTTTTTGGTTGCCTATTTCACTTCAGATCCCCTGCCCAGTGCAGTTTTGCCTGCTCTGAAGCAAGTTTGTCCCTGCAGCAAAATGGCTGACGCCTCGTGGTAAGCAGTTGGAATGCAGCTGTGAGTTGTCAGCTCCACCCCTGGTGAGTCAGGAGCCCGCCCACAAGCTGCCAGCAGCCAGCCCAGGCACAGGCACTGTAGCTGGCTGTTGGTGGCTCCAAACAAAGTCTAAAAGAGCTTTTTTGGTTGCCCATTTCACTTCAGATCCCCTGCCCAGTGCAGTTTTGCCTGCTCTGAAGCAAGTTTGTCCCTGCAGCAAAATGGCTGACGCCTCGTGGTAAGCAGTTGGAATGCAGCTGTGAGTTGTCAGCTCCACCCCTGGTGAGTCAGGAGCCCGCCCACAAGCTGCCAGCAGCCAGCCCAGGCACAGGCACTGTAGCTGGCTGTTGGTGGCTCCAAACAAAGTCTAAAAGAGCTTTTTGGTTGCCTATTTCACTTCAGATCCCCTGCCCAGTGCAGTTTTGCCTGCTCTGAAGCAAGTTTGTCCCTGCAGCAAAATGGCTGACGCCTCGTGGTAAGCAGTTGGAATGCAGCTGTGAGTTGTCAGCTCCACCCCTGGTGAGTCAGGAGCCCGCCCACAAGCTGCCAGCAGCCAGCCCAGGCACAGGCACTGTAGCTGGCTGTTGGTGGCTCCAAACAAAGTCTAAAAGAGCTTTTTTGGTTGCCCATTTCACTTCAGATCCCCTGCCCAGTGCAGTTTTGCCTGCTCTGAAGCAAGTTTGTCCCTGCAGCAAAATGGCTGATGCCTCGTGGTAAGCAGTTGGAATGCAGCTGTGAGTTGTCAGCTCCACCCCTGGTGAGTCAGGAGCCCGCCCACAAGCTGCCAGCAGCCAGCCCAGGCACAGGCACTGTAGCTGGCTGTTGGTGGCTCCAAACAAAGTCTAAAAGAGCTTTTTGGTTGCCTATTTCACTTCAGATCCCCTGCCCAGTGCAGTTTTGCCTGCTCTGAAGCAAGTTTGTCCCTGCAGCAAAATGGCTGACGCCTCGTGGTAAGCAGTTGGAATGCAGCTGTGAGTTGTCAGCTCCACCCCTGGTGAGTCAGGAGCCCGCCCACAAGCTGCCAGCAGCCAGACCAGGCACAGGCACTGTAGCTGGCTGTTGGTGGCTCCAAACAAAGTCTAAAAGAGCTTTTTTGGTTGCCTATTTCACTTCAGATCCCCTGCCCAGTGCAGTTTTGCCTGCTCTGAAGCAAGCTTGTCCCTGCAGCAAAATGGCTGATGCCTCCTGGTAAGCAATCAGCTCCACTCCTGGTGAGTCAGGAGCCCA